>JACJUY010002566.1:9879-20300 GCA_014220935.1 Platorchestia sp. MABIK | reverse complement strand
GTTGCAGGTCAGCCTGCAATGATCAGGTGAACTCAGTTGCAGGTCAGCCTGCAATGATCAGGTCAACTCAGTTGCAGGTCAGCCTGCAATGATCAGGTCAACTCAGTTGCAGGTCAGCCTGCAATGATCAGGTTAACTTGATCAGGCCAACATGCAATGATCAGGTCAACTTGATCAGGTCATCATGCACAAATCGACCAAGAATTCTTTTCATTCGCAACAAAAACTATCATAAAAAATTCGAAATATTTTAAATTATTTCAAAATGTTCTGCACGACGGCGCTACGACGAGCGAGAAATGGACCCAGAAATAATGTTTTTCATAAACACAAATTGCTCACATGATTTTTACACAGCATTTAAATTAATTGAAATTTCTGTAAAATTGTTAATAGAGTCTCCGGTAGCAAATACATTGTGTAACTTAAGTTTGTCTACACAGATAAAATCTGCACAATCCGATGCACTATTTGTTCAGATGGTGATATTCATGCGATAAAATTTTAAGATTTCTTCAACAGAACTCACCCCATTAAGTTATTACATCTACGCGCAGTGTTTAATAAATCGATCTTATAAAGAGAGATGAAAAATCGTCAGGAATATTTTCTTAATACCATTTTCATCTTCGTACTTTTATTTTTTACATAGTTGTCATATGTGAAACTCTCTTACAACAAGAGTTGCATTCAACGATGCTGAACATGCTTGTTACGCACGCTCGATGTTTTAGACATGGACTGCAGTGGGAACCTTTCTGGCTCACTGTTTCATTATAAACATTAACAACAATCAGGATTAACAATCATGATATCTACCATGATTCACAATCGTGCTATTTAGTGTGATTCACAATCGTGATTCCTATTATGATTTGCGATCGCGTTATCTACCATGAATCACAATCGTAATACCTACCATGAGTTTCAATTGTGAGACCTACCATGGATTAACAATCGTGATATTTACCATGATTTACTATCGCGATATTTACTATGATTCACAATCGTGATATCGACCATGATTCACAATATCCATTATGCGTTAGGATCGTGATTTTTCAAAGTGCACAGAACAACAGAACATGCACAGGCAAAAATGCAAATTTTTTACGTCATTCACGCTGACAAAACAAGACACACAAATAGGATTCCCCAGCCGTGATCTATTCTTTGTAATTTAGTCGTGGGTTCCATACCCTCGCGCATCTCCTCACCCATGTCTTCTTTTCCCCTCCTCCATCTCTCCCCTCCCCCTAGGTGCTTCTGCCCCGGCGTCCGCGTCCACAAATGCGGATTTACGACCAAGATTTTCTTTCAAAGCTTTTTTTCGCGAGCAAAAATGACTCACCTCTCGAGTCGTAACTGGTTTATTTTTCGCGACCAAAGTGATCATCTGGCGATGCAATAAACTCAGCGTCGGAGGTCGTTAGCTCTGAAGCCTTATTTGGCGCTTAATTTTGGCGCCATCTGTCATTTAGTGCGGCGCTCGCGGGTCAGGGAAAGGAGTGGGCGCAGAAAATTGGTACCCTTTGAAACATTTTTTTATTTATGTATTATGAGTGAGCTTATAAAATTAGAGAATCATGACTCATTCCCAGATGCAAGTTATTAAAGGTGTCGTAAAATATTTACCTCGTTTATTTGAGGGTCATCTTATCACTGTTGATGAAATAATTTAAATATTAAGTAAGACACTTCACCTTATCAATATCTCCAAAGATCACGAAAATTCCAATTTGAATACGATTGCTTGCCTGTATTGAATAAGTTCAAGGTACATAACATGAAACAATAGTCATCAGCATCGCCTAATTCTGGCTGGGTATAAACAAAATTTCATCTTAATTTTCTATTGAACTACGCCTTCGTACACTGCCATAATTTATCAACGTAAAGAGTGCTGAAATTTTCTGTAAATTTTATGTAGGGAGACAACTGAAACGTTAGCACACGATGAACTCAAGTGCTCTGCGTTTGAAACAACATTCATGAAATATTTTTCTTTAATATTCTGGAAAAATGCCTCCATACGCCCACAACTGAGCAGCTCATGTTTGGAATAACAAGAATGGCAGCAACAGAGTATGAATGTCCATTTCGAATCTTTGTGTACTGTTTGAACTGAACCTCCTGTAAGTAACTCACTGAAGGTTTTCCCTCAGACGATTGTAGTCTGATTTGCATTTATCTTTTATACATATTTTTTGTGAGGTTCCATACGGAATGTTTTCCTGTCTTTCTTGAAACATTTTTGCAATTATTCTTATTTTTTATCCCTCAGGAAATACAATCATTGTAGCTATGAGAAAAAGCGACCCCAGGGGTAAGATGTGAGGTCCTGAGTTGAAGTGAGCCTTTGTTTTGATTTCGTTTTGAACGCACCGTATTTTTCACTTGACTTTTTTCAGTTAATATTATCAGTATACTGCGGTCTTCCAGTATTTGATTATTGAAAACTCAATTTTAAAGTGATTTACTCTTTGTCTCAAAGCTAATTCATTTTTTCTTGACATCGGGATTTTGATTAATCGATGATGATCGAAAACCGGTGGTCGACAATGACGCTGGATTTTTCCTCAATGTACTTGCCTAACCCTTTCAGGAACACTATTTTTGAGTAGAACGTAATCCAACATATTCTTTTCTTTATGAACACGATTTGCAAGGAGGAGCGTTACAAACGCTTGCGTAACAAACGTTTACGTAACAAACGTTTTTTAGGGCCACCATGCTTGAAAAGTTTAAAAGAGCAAATCTTTTGCGCTTTTACCTTCCCAGTGTAGGGACGTTTGAAGACAACCATGTACTGCCTCTCCAGATGATGGACGGCCCATTTGACTGCGCCTTCCCAACATCCAGTTTACTTCAACCAGCAAAATTTGATTTAAAACCATTCTTTCTCTCTGGGGACCAGAATTAAATCCGCTCAGGAGATGCGCATTTTGATCTCATTTAGCCTCCCTGAATTACAAATTTGCCTCTGTTCAGAAAAGCCGTCGCGCCTCGTGGACTAAGTGAACAGCAGAGCTGAATATTCAAGGATCCGTCAGCAACAAGTACTGGCAGATGATGCTTGATTTAAGCCCATTAAATATTTACCCTCGCGGTGTCAGTCATCCCTGTTGTGTGTTTTAAAGTTTGCTTGGCTCAAGTTGTTTCTGCGTCAAAGTTTACGGGATAAGAGTATCAGATTTGACTCATGCTTTCCATCAATCAGTATTTCTGGCGAGGTTTGTAAGTCTCAAGGTTAACAGTTTCAATTTATTATCTCAAGGTTAAAATAACTTGAAACTGTTGCACGGCATTGAAGCATTGTGTGAGAATAATAGCGCTACAGGCCGATGCGAGGAGTGTTCTTCGATTTCGAAGTATCGATCAAGCATAAAGTACTCTGCTTGCATATTAGTGAATTCACATTTTTGTGAAATACCCTGAAAAAAATCTAGGAAATTTTTCTAA
The DNA here is from genome assembly GCA_014220935.1 of Platorchestia sp. MABIK. NCBI lineage: Eukaryota > Metazoa > Arthropoda > Malacostraca > Amphipoda > Talitridae > Platorchestia > Platorchestia sp. MABIK. Next base: position 16,838 of record JACJUY010002566.1, on the reverse strand, counting down.
TTATTGGCAGCAATGCGTGCTAAAATTTGACACTACTAATGATCAACTGTGTCTGTACAAGGTTGATCGTTAGCGGCGTCATATTTTGGCAGGAATTGCTGCCTACAACAGGAAAAATTTAACTAAATTTCATATTTTTTAGTGAGATTTTGCATTTTTATTCGGTGAAATAATTCAACTTTTCCAAGGGAGTAGAACTGCAAAAAGTTCGTACACGATAATTATTTTTTACACAGTTAAGCCATTTGAATTTCTGGAAATGACCGTATACTTTGTAGCTCAAATCGCTGCGAAAATTTTAACGGCTTTCTTTCACAGCAACACCATGTTGCCATTAATATTTCTGCAGAGATTCAAGCAACAATCGCCGAGCTGAGGTAACACTTGCTTCATAATTTACAGCGTGCTATAAATTGGTCAGGTGCGTCTTGCTTTGTCCATTTTTGCTGATATCCAACGCCTTCGTGTGAGACTTTCAACTCCGGCATTTCCGGGTTGTTGATAATTCAAGGGAACCTAAAAACTAGACACAATCAGGTGCGACGCGAGCAGATGCTACGAAATATTTACTTCGAAATGAATATTTGATGATAGTGAAGGTGACAGGGGAAATTATTTCTGAAATGAACTGAAAAATATTACACCGCTCTCGCGAGCCATGAAATGAGGGGGGATCTTGAAAACATCAAAATTATGACTTACAAGGTCGCTTACTCAAGTTCGCAAACTCAGGAAAAATGACCTCTGCACTCAAAAAATGGATTTGTCATTCTCATTACCCAAAGCAGAAAATTTTTTATTTATCAAAAAGTTTCGATACTTAGCCTTTAGAAGACTTTAGGTAATGAGGAAAGTACACAAGCTGACGCTGATTTGCAATGTTTGTAGCTGATATAATGAGTAGTCTCGTAACGTTTGTACAATATAATAATTAAGTATACTTTTAAAACAAAGGGCATTTGTTAGGAGTTTAGTTCCGTGAATGTTCACTTTTTTCAGTATAGCAATGCTTGCAACATACAACAAAGGTGCGTAAAGTAGGAGTGAACAAGTAACTTGAAGCATCACTCAAAAACCTCAGAGTGCATCGTTGTCACCAGGAACTAAACTTTAGGCAAATTGAAGCACCAACTGTGCTATCCTCATGCAAATAATTGTTGGAACAAAAATGCTTTCTTCCGTCATAAGAGAAAATGTACGGAGAAAATGATCTCCCGCTGCGCACAGCGAGCGTCGAAACTTGGGCGGTGAGTGGGAATTCTCGTCAAATTAAGAGTGGGACTTTTGAGGGAGAGGACTCTGATGAAAATAAAGAGCGGCAAAATTGCGCTCTGTGCTGTCGAGGGGAACGCATGAAAGCCGCACTCTTGGGCAATTCGCAAGGTAATGAGCTCCGAAATCAACGTAGCAAAAAATCTGAAGTTTATGCCGAAGTTCTATTCAACGAAGATTTCAATTTTAGGGCTTTACTGTAGGATGAAAGTGGGCCTATTAATTTTGGCGCATGCACACTTTGCGTGTCCGTCAAATGCTTTTGTTGTCACAGCCCTCCAGGACGTTGCTTTAAATAAACGTTTGGATACGCAAAAATATTCAGCCTCAGGGTTTGCAAATGAACGACCGTCCCGAATTTCAAGGCAAAAGACGCCGCGCTCTGCGACTATTCCTTCTTTGCTCGTGAAATAGGACGGCTCACTTACTGCAGCCAGGGTCTTTTTATCTGGGTAATTAATTGAAAAAATAATGCTTCGTATTTTTTACGTTTCTGGGCAGAAAATTGTTGAATTTATGAGGGCAAAAGATCTTCTTTAAATTTAATATTATCGCAGTCGGTTTATGACCAGAGGTGTCTAAACACATATTTTCTAATTATTTGAATGACATCGTACTTGTTCAAATCATTGTTAACTATCCTTCAGAGTCAAGGTCATTGAATATAGGTCATTTTCCGTTGCTTTTGTATTTATTGCAGCAAATGTAAAGATCCTTCTAAATTGCAATTCAGTATGTTTAAATACAGCTTCTACGGTAATCTCACATATCTCTTGGATTGATAGCTTCGGTAAAACAGCATTTTGTTATGCAAAATTCGTTGCCAAAGAGCAGGTATCGTGTCACTCGTTTTTTCGAGCTGTACTGGTATTCTTCATTTTGCGTTTCCTTTACTTTCTCTTGTGCTAACGTTGGCAATTTTTCTTAGGTAAATTTAATGCAACTTTAAACAATGAATTTGCCTGCGTCGCTAGAGCAGAGTGTGTCATGTTTTTCCTGCCAGAGGAAATATTCTCCAACGAACGAATGCTCGAGGACACGTTTACCAAATTTGTTAGTTTATATTTTTACCATCCTAAGACGCTTTGCAATAATTAGGACAACCCAATCTACAAATATCATTAAACAGGAGTGCTTTATAGCAGCAGCCATTTATCCTTTTTGTTTATTCTAGGTAGAAAATAGTTTTTCTTTTACATATCACTGAACAAATTTCACTCAAGACCCTTAAACTTCCACTTTGTCAATGTTTGCACATATTATAGGGCAACAAAGACATGCACGGTACTCCTTTAACTTGAAAGAGGTACACGAAGCCTCAAATAGTGAGGGAACTTTGATGGGAAGTTTTGAGGTGCATGCGCAACTGTTGGCTGCAAATTGCACATCCCTGAGAGCTGGGTAGCGCCAGGAAGGATTAAAAGGAGTTGCCGAGCGCTGATGGAGGCTTGGAGCGCTTCAGGAAATGGCCTCCACGAGACGATATGCAGAGGTGACCATGCGTGAGCTTAGTTGTAATTGGAACTTAGATGTTGCCTCAGGAGATGGAAATGTTCGCTGCCTCCACCCGACCCCGCGTGAACTTGTTGTCACTGGGCTTCTTTGTGAGGGTCTGCAGCAGGTGAGTGGTGCAGACTTCTTTGTTTACTCTTTTTCTTTTCGGACTTCTCTTTTTGAGTTTTTGCTGCTTTCTTTGTTATGCTCTTTTCCTTTCGGACTTCTCTTTTTCGAGTTTTGCTAACTTTTTTCTTGTACTCTTTTTGTTGGACTTCTCCTTTTCAAGTTTTTAATAACTTCTTTCTTACGCTCTTTTCTTTTCGGAATTCTCTTTTTCAAGTTTTTGCTGACATCTTTGTTATACTCGGACTCCTTTTTTTCGAGTTTTTCTCATCTTTTTCTTTTGCACTTTATTGACTTGTGTAGTTTTTGTAATTTGAAACGAATTTTGAATGTGAAACTTCGGTCATGTCACCCATTCTCCCTTAATTAAGTAAATTTCGCTGAATTTGAAAATTTTTGTTTTTTTTGGTAATGAGTATTTTTGGGTAATGGGTAATTTTGGGTAATTTTTGGGTAATGAGTTTTTATTCATAACTGTAAAACATGAACCACTAGACGTTTCATTTGACTAGATGGGTTTGACTTGGAAGCGTTTACGTGAAGTGTTCAAGTAAATATCATAAAAAAGTAAGAGAGGAAGCGGTAAAGCAAAGGCCAAAGCAGGACATCAGATGAATAAATGTGAGCTGTATTTTTAAACGATATGGCAGTTTTGAACAACATTTCAGAAAAAATAACATATTCAACAGCGATAAAAGTTGGTTTCTCAATTCATTGGATTGCGCTCGAAAGTAAGGAAAACTAATATACAAGAGATTGACTAAAATGCTGTTTGCTAAGACTGGTCCATTGGTGCACCATAAAAAATAGCTCATTCCATGTTTGTATGGTGCGTTAAGTTTCCGGTATATTTGTGTACTTCCAAAGACCGCGTCTGTATTTGCTTTGAAAATGGCCCAATATAATAATCAATAGCACATATCCTTTCAGTGCGGAGAAGTATTAGAAAATTATCGAAGCCGGGAGCAGTTTGGAGAATAAGTCAGAGCGCAATTTATTATTGTTCTGAATCTGTTTGCGCATTTTTGGGGCTTCATTGAAAAACTTGGCCCCGAGTTACGTGGGACTCAAGGCATTATTTGCTTCAATCAGGCGGCTGCCAATAACGCGCCGCTGCGGCGCTAGACTTCCAAAGAGCTTTTTAAAATTCAGCTTCCGTCCACTGACTCATGCAAAAGTGCTCGCGCAGCCAGAAAGCTTACAACTGTTAATGTATGCGACAAAACTAAAGTTTCGCAATACTCGCGACGCTTCGCCGAGCTCCGAGCTCCAAAAACTAAAATTTTGAGCGAAGAACTTCAAATCAGCCCGCCTCAGTGAGCGAGAACGGGGTTCCAGATAAATGTTATCACGAAGCGTACCCTTAAACCTGCGTTTCACGGTCGCGTGGCGAATAAATTATGAACCACGCGTGTGCAAATATCTCAAAGTTGAGTTGAGTATCACATCACAGATACAAAATATCAATTCCGTTTTTGGAAAAATCATCCACAGTGGAGAAATGAATTTAAACTAGGCAAACCGAGGAGAATGATCCTGTGGTGGATCCTGACAGACCTCACTTCATGCACACCAGGTCCCCCGTTTGCATGACATAAAGCCCATAAAGAACCATTCTTTGGCGAAATACCAGCGGCGCATGCGCGTGGCAGCCCGCGGCCGGTTGTGCTGATCAGGCGCGGAGTCGGGAGAGTTTCGCATGAGCCGACGGCATAAAAGTGAGCGAGGCTGTAAAAAATGCGAGTTAGGTGCAGGATGCCGAGCTTTGCGTCTCGTAAAAGTGAGCGAGACGAAAAAATTACGAGCGCGTGCGAGGCATAACCGCCTCGATCGCGTGCTGCTGGACCCACCCCCTCTCTGGAGGGCTTGGGGGAGGGGGAGGGGTCCCTGGATGGGAGGGGGAGGGGGGAAGGGTCCCTGGAAGGGAGGGAGGAGTGGGGAGGAGTGGGGAGGAGTCCCTGGAAGGAAGAGGAGCGGGGAGGAGTCCCTGAAAGGGGAGGAGGGAGCGTGGAATGGGAAGAAGGGATGGAGGGAACAGAGAAGGGTGAGGGGCTTCCAGCTACGACAGGACAACTGACCACGCTGCTGGCGGTCTTTATATTAAATTCAAGGCCTCCGAAGTGATGAATTGTTTCATCATATACTTCATCTCAGCTTGGCCTCCACGATGCTCAAAATCCACGGATTTGTGATCCCATTTTCTACTGTTTAGGACTTCAACACAATTACAATGGCCATTAATTTCATGGTACAGCGATGGACGTTGAATGAATAGAACTTTGTAGGAGTATATATTTATGTGCTTTCACTCACGGACCAAAATTTAACATTTCTACAAAATGACTGGACGTTTTCCTGTAGGACGAGTACTGCCCGAATAAGCGCAGGCAGTTTGTGCTGTAGTTGTTGAGATCTCTAAATGAGACAGCGTCCAGGGAACTGGCCTTGGGTTCTGGAACCCAGCTGCTGTACCTGCGATTCGTTTTTTCCTGCGTCAGTTACAGGGGTTTTTATCACCTCAATTTAGCCTAAGAACTTAGGCTATTGAATACCATTGTCGTTTATTTTATCGAATCGTTTTAAACTAGCTTCAATCAACTACAAGTCATTTAAGCTATGATTACTGATGTGCCGTAAACTAGCTAGCCGTAGACTAAATTTTGTATACATTTGAATGCGTTTCATATTTTTTAAATAGGATGAGTAAATCAGAGAGGACTAACTGTAAACCAGAACGTCATAAGATTAACACAGCGTGAAATGTAAAGGCAACTAAAGAGTGAACTAAGCTTTCAGTCCACGGTTAATCCTTCCACTCTGAATCATTCCACTCTGAATCATTTCACTCTGAATCATTCCACTCTGAATCAATCCACTCTGAACCAGTCCACGCTGAACCAGTCCACTCTCAACCAGTTCACTCTCAAACAGTTCACTCTCAACCACTCCACTCTCAACCAGTAACTCTCAACCAGTCCACTCTCAACCAGTCTACTCTCAACCAGTTCACTCTCAACCAGTCCACTCTCAACCAGTCTACTCTCAGCCAGTCCACTCTCAACCAGTTCTCTCAACCAGTTCACTCTCAAACAGTCCACTCTCAACCAGTCCACTCTGAATAAGTCCACTCAGAAGCAGTTGCTGTGGGCCTATTCCCTTACCACGCCTCCATGTTACAGTGAACAAGTCTATTCTGTAAAACAAAATACGATTCTGATTGTGGCTCCTAAAATTCAAGTCTATCCCTGTATAAGGGTGATTGAGTTTATCCTTCAAGAGCAAAATTATAACTTGAAAACACGTATATTAATTACACATAATGATGCAGATTAGTTGACGTGGGCTGACGTTCGTCCTGACTTCTTCGATCATTTTCTTAAGGTTAAATCATCAGCGTTTCAGCGTTCTTCGTTAATTTAAACTTGGCCTAGACAGAAACACAAGTATTTCTGTCAGAATAAATCATAATCTAAGCTAAGAGTCTCACCTGACTTTTGAAATGTAATTCAAACTGTAGGTTCCGGGTTTTTGGACTTTGATTTCGGCTCAATAAATGTTATGCAACAGCGACTGTTAAGTGATGATAAGTACGAGATGAAGTTAGATGATTATGTTAAATTATGTGACTGTGAAGTGACGATAATTGTGAGATGAAGTTAGATGATTATGTTGAATTATGTGGCTGTGAAGTGACGATAATTGTGAGATGAAGTTAGATGATTATGTTGAATTATGTGGCTGTGAAGTGACGATAATTGTGAGATGAAGTTAGATGATTATGTTGAATTATGTGGCTGTGAAATGACGATAATTGTGAGATGAAGTTAGATGATTATGCTATCTAATTATTATTAGATAGTAAAATTTGGTTACACTCCCCTACGAACATCACACACAAACACACACACACTGAAGCAGCAGCGGAACACTTTCTCATTCTGACATTTAAACAAATCTAGGCAAGTGTATTTCATAAGGTCTGAGGTTCTCTGAAAACATAGGACTGTAATAAATCAACACATACATTTTTAAGAGCAGACTCTTTAGGCGCAAACTTTCAGCTCAAA
>JACJUY010002565.1:62236-72721 GCA_014220935.1 Platorchestia sp. MABIK | reverse complement strand
ACACTTCTGTAGATCTGAACTGCGAATTTGCGCTGAATGTAGACCAGCCACGAAAGCATCTCTCAATAGACGATCGCGACAGCAATTTTCGTAGTTGCACGCAGATGTAAAGTTATTTAACGTTTTAGCAAAACTTTCTATGGATTCATTAACACCTTGCTTTCTATTTAGAAATGTAACAGACGCGCCGACAATGGATTTCTTGATTTCAAATTGCTGTATTAACTTTTCTTCTAGTTCATCATACGTAGAATCAGTAAGTAACGTCGGTTTAATTCTTCGTTGTAGATCAGTAATGATGTTTACAGGCAAGGCTTTAACTAAAATACTAGCTTTCTCACTGCCATTGTTTCCCGCCTTCTGAAGAGCGTCTGCACACTGTACTTGTAGTCTCTGCAGAAACTCACACACTGTTTCCACTTCAACGTCGAATGGAGTACAGTTAACTGTAGAAAACGCCATCTTGGTTTCAAAGCACTTGTAAAGTTCAAATTCACTTTGGAGATTCGAGATCTTCGTCGCCAATTTGTAGTGTCGTATCTTTCGGCACTACTAGAGGTATTGTAGCAGAAGCTTTAACTTCACTTCAGTTCCCTAAGCCGTAAACTAGGGAGAAGGAAAAGTTTACGCACAGCAACGCTCCTAATAATGTACTGATTCCATCGGTGGAAGACCTTCCTTAAAACTAGCAGTGCCCGGAAGTCAAACAAGGACCTTCCGGTGCTTGTAAAAAGTGGCAGCGACAAGGCACGATAAAGGACTTCTGTCGGTCAGTTACGGCCGTTTATGACTTATCCGGCTCCGAAACATGCGAAACCCAGTGAGACAAAGACATCCGGCGGTCTCACTGACCTTTACGAGGCACATCCTGAGATATAACAGTAACCATCTGGAGTCCTTGATTGCACATATCCTACTCAAGAACCCAGGTAGAATGCCATAAGTCCAAAGGAACGAAGTGATAAGGGAATCATTGTATTGGAACTCAATTCATCATAGCTTACAAGAAAAGAGGGCCCGGATAACTGCTTCTGTAATGACTGTTTAAACAATAGTTATTTAGCACGTGCCTTGAAAAATTGGATTGCGACATCGTAGTAAATTTGATTTTAAAAGCTTAGAACTATCCTTCAATTACTTTACGGGGCAGTGATCCGTTAGACAGTTGTTGCTCAGGAGCAATTGTGCTAGAAACATCATTTTCAGGCGCTAAATCTTTTTCAACTGAAAGGCATTCCAGTTGCTCCCTAAAACACTTTGATAAAAAAACAGGTTGATCTCTAATTTTTGCACGCTCTTTCAGAACAAAATGGGGTGTGCACCCTCTGGTGGTAATATCAGACTACAATCTTATAAAGAAGGCCTTTCAGCACCCAGATCTCCAGGGACGACCTTTGTTCCAATCTTTCAAGATGATACAGCAATACGGTAACACAGGTGAGAGTTTGAGTATTGTACCGTGTTAGTACGGCGTTATCATTTCACAGGCTTTACAAGGTGTTCAGTATTTTTCATTGCACTAAGTTTAAATCAGAATATTTCCATTATTCAAACATTGTTCTTCACCACCGAATTTTTTCCATTTACGGCACAGTTTTGATGTTCTCAGGACGATGTGTAAAGATCTCACAATGGGTAAAGATTTGAAACAAATTGGAATGGTAGAGTGGAATAATGTAGGCGAATCTCCATTTTGCGCTCAGGTGTCATTTGTACAACAGAATTCTGAGTTACAGAAACATTAGAACGATTCGTATGCACTGGAGATGTAACAAATAAGCCTGATCCAAGTCGCCCTAGTTAGGAGAAAACATCAAGACTGATCAAATCAACCAGTGATGCATTGGATAAACCTATTGAGGTCCCTCAAAAATCTAGCTAAATTGGTCAACGTGTTCATTGGAAAAGTGTTACAGTTCTCCTGAAAGACTTGAAGACCACCCCACACAAACATTAAAAGAAACAGCTCTCATCTTCGCTGACAGTAAGTGAAATCATGGCTACGGCTGAAACTCTGCTCTCTCGCATCCGTCCCGGCTGGCATCAACAACATCGACATCCATTCAGCGATGAGAAGTTATTTGACTTGAAATACAGCTCTCAAAATGCTAGTTTTTGATCAAAGACTAACGAAATTAATGCCAGGGAGATCGCATGAAGAAATAGAGGGGTTTCGGTGGGGTGTGGGCAGCCGCAATTGAAACTGGAATCAGAGTTTATATTTTAATTTTTTAAGATCAAAGAATCAAAATCGGTGAAGAAAGAGCCAGGAACTTCATTCCAGGTGAACCAATTTTACCGCGATCTAAAACATACGTAAAGTAACTCGACTGGTCACTTCAGTAAAACTCGGCACCACCTATATATGAGCCGCGAAGTACCTGACATTCAATGTTCATCACTTCATATCAAAGGAAGAACGTATCAGGAACACATCACTGAAGTCTCAATGCTAAGAAAGCAAAACTCTCCACAGAGTGCACTAAAATATCCAGAAAGTGATTCAGGAGTATAGTTCAGATAATTTTTCGAGAGTCTCAACGTATCATGTGAGGTAAATACTGTAAAATGAAGAAATATTCAATCATTGGTCGATCTATTAATACTCTTTTTCGTCGTATGTGTGCATGTTTTTCTTCAATAAATAGGGGCCAAAAATTGTAACGCTAATTGTTGAACATCCTCTGGCGCTAAGTTGGCCTGACCGTATGGTTCGAGATGAGCATGAGCGCTTTTATGACCCAACAGCAACAGAGGTGATCATTTCTTTCAAATTTTGAGACGGTGTTTTAGCTCAGTAGAATAGTTCAATTATTCCATCCCATTATTCAAAATTTGCTGTTATGTGAGGATGTGTTCAGATCTGAGAGTATCAGCTGCATTTTTGTCTTTGGATCAAAGACTGCAATATTGTAAGGAGATGCACGACCATTGCCCGATGTTTGATGAGGAAGCCACATCTCTCGCAGTGAATTTTTTATTATGAACTGAACTATTACCATTTAGTTCCTGAATGAGATTTTGTGTGTACAAAACAGTTGAGGACATTTGACATAAATTGTATTCGACCAAACGAGTATTATATGAATCTTTAGTAGTCCTGAAAAATGGAAAAATTTTCTAAAAGGCTTCAATGTCACTCATTAGTCTTGCACTCCACATACTAATGAAAACGGTTTTTTGTATCTTTTTTGAGCGTATTCTTATTATGTATTAAAATCTTCGTTGGCTTTAAAAGCTGTGGTTTAAACCGATCACTGATTCTCTGTCATCTTTTTGTACAAGGCAATCAAAGATTATCAAAAATTCACTTTTTAATTTGAAAGCGCTTATGATTTAATAATAGAATTATTTTTAGTGTTTTATTGCCTAATTTTAAATCTAATGAATTTATTTATTTTTCTCTAATGATTCATACAACGCTTCTGATACATTTTACAATTCAATCCATTGATTTTATTCTGAAAAGATAATTCATTCATTGAAAATTCGAGTCATCCTTGTAAGTAAAAGTTAAAGACAAACAATTTGAGAAATGTAGCATCAAGCAGGAACATATTTCTCACTTCTCGTGATGTACATGATATGCTCGTAGGAAGCGAAAGTGTAGTTATATGACCTATCGTTTGAAGAGTCACTACTCGCCGATACTATTACGTCACTAACTACTGAACAAACCTGCCAAGTTTCAAAGTATGATGAAATCTGGGGATGTTTACATTAACATTTCAATCTTCGCAGAAAATCTTACTGCAGCCCTGAATGAATGTGTATAGTAAATGGCTTGCCAATAAAGCAAGCCAAATTGCGCCCTTTTTATAACTGAGGAAATTAAACAGCTCACTTCAAAGAGCAGAACAGCGAAAACCTACTTGCGTCACTATGAAAAGAATGAATCGAAATTGTACTCTATGAAACAGAAAAAAAAAACATGAAAAGACTTTTCGAAAGAAAATCACGTAAACAAAACAAATGAAATTACACCAGTAACAAAAAACGGTAAAAAATATCCAAAACGAACGTTGGAAGCCATTAGTGATGTAGCCAGACATAAATATTCTGACCTCAGAAGTTATTTTAAAAAAACCCTGGTAACAGCCATTGATTTCAACACTTTCTTTTTGAAAGTAAGTGTTAATGTCATTAATGAAGTATGTAAAACAATCCATGCAAACCTTAAATTGTAAACCTGCCATTCCTTCTTCTGCACGTGTCAGTGTCAGATGGAGATCGCATCCGATCAATTTAGCAGAGGTGTCAAAAATCTACTCATGCCGAAAAACATACAGGCAGCATTGATAGGATGTTTGCAGTTTCAGCACAAATTATTCGCTTGATAATTAATACATCAATGACTGTTAATTACTTTCCAATCTATGAAAATACTCCATACTAAGACTGTCCCATAAAATTGGTAACATTCATACAGCTTCTTTCTATAGGCTCATTCGTCTTTAAATATTAATTCTGATATCATTAGCCTCACGATACAAATTAGTTCTAATTTGTGGTTCATGGGAACGATTTTCATCCTTTTGATTGATTCATAAACTTTAATAGTTTCATTCCACTATGGAGTTTTTATTTTTTGAAGCAAATTCTCTGTGCTCGTTTTCATGGCGCTGGCCAGAGCTTGTCAGTATCATTACAGACGCACTGTCATTGAGCAAGTAAATGCGCCTGAAGCGAGAACAAGTGGGCGGGGCTTGTGCCTCTCTTCACTGCTCACGCGCTCACTCAATGCCTGGCCTTAAAGACCTGTTTACACGATCATTGAGTGCCCACGCGCGCACTCAATAATCGTTTAAAGAGGCCTTAATATACGCTTGAACTGATATTTTTTCACCGATAGTATATTAGATATTTTTGCTTCGATCTCCTTTCGTATCTTCAATTAAAGGATGACAAATAGATAAATGAATAATTGTTACAATTTTCTTCAACCTCATATCCTGGTGGAACGTGAAAGAATGTGGAAAAAATATTGTGTTGTGAGCTTTTTTGATGCGAACCGTCAATCGCATTGCGGTGAACAAGCGCTGCGCTAACAGATGTTACAAGGTAATTAAAAAAGTTCTCTCCGTTTTCAAAGGAGAAAAGAAAACGCTTCACGGTATGTGGAACTTACTTTTATTCGTAGAAGTAATCACCATCGACATCCAGCACCGTCTGACAACGTGTATCCAGCTGTTCAATCTCATTGCGGTAAAACTAAAGAAGTGCACAAGGGCTTGGCGCAAGTTTGTTTCATTGGGGAAGAATTTCCCACGAAGATAATTATCCAGGGAGTGGAAGAGGTGGTAATCGGAAGGCGCAAGGTCTGGTGAATAAGATGGATGGCACAAAGTCTCCCTACCAAGTTGCTGTATGGTATCCCTGACCACTCGCGCGACATGCGGCCTGGCGTTGTCATGGAGGAGAAGCACACCTTTGTGATTCACCAGAACTGGCTCCTTCTGGCGCTATGCCTGTTACACACATTTCAATTGCTGCGAGTGTAGGTCTCCAGTGACCGTTTGGCGCGTTCGTAGCAGCTCATAATGAACCACTTGACGACCTGTATAGTGTATACCAGACACAAAGCATGATCTTGCGTGGATGCATAGGGGGTCTTGCGGTGTGCAAGACAGCATCCTGAGGTAGCAATCGAAGTCTGGAACGCTTCGGAGTATCGTCCAGAACCCACTTTTTATCACTGGTAATTTTTAGATTGAACAAGGATGCGCCACGGTGGTGAGAAAGTAGCAATACGCAGGCTGCCACTCGTTGTCCCTTGTGGACCTCCAACAGCGGGTGCGGAACCCACGTGCTCAATTTGTACCAAGGCGGTGCAGGTGAAGTCTAACTGTTTCTTTGGAAACTTTGAACTGTCTTGTAAGTTCACTACACGTTAGACTACTGTCCTGTTCAAAGGTCGTATTCAGGGTCCATCATTCAAGACCTGAGGTCGTTCACTGCAAAGCTCATCACAAAGGGACAGATCTCCCGACTTGAATTTTTGAAACCAACGCCTTGCAGTTAGTGCAATCACAGCACAATCCCTAAACGCTTGACGTATGCGGCGACTTGATGCAGCTGCTGATAAGCCCAATTTGAAGTCGTAAAGCAAACAGCCCCGAACGAGATCTGTAGACACTTCCATCCTTCTCCACTGCTGTCCGGCCTATAAAACTGATGGCCAAGCACGGTGCGCGTGTTTTTTATAACGGCTGATGTTCCTTCTTTCGGTTGTGTGAATCTGAAAACAATTCCTATATGCATTGTGTATATATTTCAACTACATTCAATGACTAATCACAAGACTGAAGGTACTTGTTTGGTTACCTTTTATGTTTACTACTTTTGTACTTTCATATTTTCCAACGCCTTCCTAAAGTACTACTCGTAATTCTAATTAAGGTTTTGAAGTATTATTTTATAGTAATGAATTTTTCCGAAATGTAAATGAATACCTAAAACCTCTTACAGAGTTTTAGCATTTGTTTAAATTTCTGTGGAACTTTGCACTGTTTTTTGAATACTTACTTCAAATTTCCGATTTCGTTGCAGCCTGTTTAGATAACGGTCACATTCTCTGTTTGATTTAATCCCTAATAGAATTTAAAATTATTTTATTCAATGTGATAAATAAAAATATACATATCTAATCTAACCAACACTAATTCATTACGGTCATTTTGTTGGATTTTACAGGAAAAAATTAAAAAAGAAAACATTATCTGTGCCAGCAGCCACGAAAAACTACAGCATCTGCCATTGCCCGATTAAGAGTGCTTATTGATAGATGCCTAGCCTTGCCAAATGGAGAGATTTCTTCACAATCACCAATTAACGACCCACAACGGTGCTCGTTGATTTAAAAGAAATTAATTTTTGTTTGTTTCCTGCATCAGCTGTACCACTAGCTTCTTTTCGGATGGTTCTCAAGCCACTCATTGTATTTGCGTAGGCATAATCACCAACGATGGACCTCTGTGGGCGGAAAGTCGTCGGTTCGTGATACATCATCTCCGCGATCTTGGAATGGGCAAAACAGTCCTCGAGAAATCCGTGCAAGACGAAGCGGCTCTGCTGGTCGACCACCTGGAGAAGACGTGTGTCGGCAAGCCTGCTGTCATGGACCTGTCCATCAATGGGGCTGTCATTAATGTGCTGTGGCAGATGCTTGCTGGTAAGAACCCTGGTAATTTTAGCAAAGTTCAAATAAGAATTTCTAACATAACATCTCATAAATGAGTTTTTCTTTACATTTTAGAATTTTAATCCGGCTTCAAACGCGTTTAGATCTCCGTTTTGGAAAAGATGATAAGTTATTTTCTATTCATCAGTATCCAGTTGCACTCGATTTGGAGAATCTGTGATGAACAGTTTGGGCAAAATAATATAACACATTTCTAAACCACGTACATTACGAAAACTGGACTATGCATAAACAATTTTGTCAAATAGGTAATAATATATCCAAAGCCCACAAATGTTTAATGGAAAAATATACAAAAACATGTATGATAAATGCATGGATAAAAGTTTGCAATAAAAAACTTTGTTATCGATATCATTCTCTAAAATAACTGTAAGTTTTTTTCCAGAATGTTCTTATACATTTTAATATTAGGCAACCGAACTTTCGTCTGCATTTATCTCCAATGAGTCATTTGTACAGCAGCTCTAGTTCTGAAAGGTCATAAGCAGCCAAGACCCTCGCGAACGTATTGTGGAGCTCCATAATGAAGGTTTGAGATGTCAGAAGATATGTGCACAACTGTGTGCTCCTATAACCTCGGTTGAAACCATAATACGTGAGTGTAAATATTGGAATACGACTCTCATCAAGCCTCGAACTGGCCGTCCACGAAAGATTAACGACCGTGCTATTCGAAAATTGGTCCGAACATTAGTGCAAAGATCTCTAAATACTAGTGAAAAATTGAAGGATGATCTCAACTCATCTGGGATCGAAGTCAGCAAACACACGATCAGCAAGGCATTACGCTGCGAAGGTTTTCGCTCCCGCACTCCTCGTAGGACACCTCTTCTCCAGAGATGTCACGTCAAGACCAGGCTGAAGTATGCCAACGACTATTTGAACATGCCAGCGCTGTTTCGGAACTCAGTACTTTGGTGTGGCCAAATGAAACCAAATCGAACTAATTGGGAGAAATAGCACAAACCATGTTTGGAGGCAACAAAACGAAGAGTATAAATAAAAATGCACCATACCCACTGTTAAGTTTGGAGGTGGCTCAATCATGGTGTGAGGTTGTTTCAACTCATCAGGGGTAGGTAAACTTCACATCATTGAAGGAACCATGAATAGTAGGAAATATAATGAAATATTGGAAGAGCCACTCCTACCTTCAGCTTGTTTGTTAAAATTGAAACGTGAATGGACCTTCCAACAAGACAACGATCCAAAGTATACTGCTAACGAAACCAATCACTGCTTAAGAATGAAAAAGATAAACATTTTAGAGAGGCCAAGTTAATACCCGGACATGAATTCGATCGGAGCTTGTCGAGGGAACTGAAATTGAAGATCTAGATGAGAGGTCCCAATAACATCACGGAACTCAAAGAAGTTTGCCTTGAAAAATTGAATAAGAAAACACCCCAGGTTGATAAAACACTGGTAGTGAATTGTTTTAAACGTCTCGAAGTCATAATTAATAATAACGGTTATGCAACGAAGTATTAATGTAAATATATATTGAAATGTGTTGTAGGCTTTTGTTCACGTTTTTGTTTTACATGTTCCTACATATTTTTTTAATAAATGTTTGTGGGCTTTATATAAATTTTAATCTTTCCATACCATTGTTAATGTATTCTCTATTTTTCATTATTGTACGTGGCCTAGAAATGTGGAATGTGGTGATTTAATCAATATTATTTTGACCTCCTCTGTATGCGAACATTTTGCACTCTAACTTTATTAACACCAACATTACCATGCCTAATTATTGAATTAATGCCTTCATTGTGGTCATGGAGGACAGTCTTTTTATTTATGAAACATCTCAATTCAACACCGTTGTTGTAGCTCAAACTGATCCAGTATTTTATTGGAATTTGAATATTGAGACGCAACAATCAGATCCTCGAAGAAAAACTTGTTCAGCGAGAAATAAATTCAGGCGACAACAGTTTTGGCAGAGCAACCGTTCCTAAAATATCACGGGCGCACACTAAAAAAAAGTGAAAACACTGTCGACTGATTAGCGCCCTGAACATGTCAATACAATGACCATTTGTTGTGAGAGATATTTAAAGGGAACAGTGTTATAGAGAATTTTCTAACAAATCTGATTAAGTTTTTATTCCTTGTACGTGTGTTCATTCGTCTGCTACAGCTGCGAAAGGCTAGCCAATTAGGGGGAGGGGGTACCGGGTTACCCCAAAATCAAAAAATTATCAATTTTCTTTTCACAACTCATGCTCTAGATAATTTTTTTCGAATCTAACGATCTGCTTAACTGCTTTGTAAGTGTGTTCGTTCGTCTGCTTGCGAAAGACCAGTCACTTACGTCATTACACGGCAAGGTGACGAGTTTCTCAGGCTCTCCTGAAAACTTGAACTCGTTGACTTTTGAAATGCTACTTCTGCCACAGTTTTGGAGGGACAGGAATGAAATTTATGTCAATTGATAGGGCTTAAAATGAGCTAAAAATTAGCGTTGAGATTTTGAAAACCTGTTTATTTTAAAAATTATAACAGAAATGAGATGTCAAAATTTGAAAAATGCATTTTTTGGAATTAAATCCCAAAATTCAACGAATCAAAATACCGAAATTACACTGCAATTTTTCTTTAGATAATACATTTAACTATCTAAAAAAATATTGCCGATTCTGTAACTTCAAAATTGAAGGGAATGCTATTTCCAAAATACACTTTTGTCAACTTTTTTTCGCAAAAAAAAATTTTTTTTCACAAGAAAATTCATTTTTTAATTAAATTACGAAGAAAAAACTTGTGCAAAAAAGATTTTTGCATCATTTTCCACCTATGGTGAAAATTTCATAAACATCTT
Organism: Platorchestia sp. MABIK; assembly: GCA_014220935.1. NCBI lineage: Eukaryota > Metazoa > Arthropoda > Malacostraca > Amphipoda > Talitridae > Platorchestia > Platorchestia sp. MABIK. The sequence continues at coordinate 62,690 of JACJUY010002565.1, read as the reverse complement.
TTGGAAAATGACTGACTTGAATTTAACCAAGACGGACTACTTAGGTTTACTTTTCTAGGTCTCCAAGCACCTCCTCCCTCTTCGACTCCCATAACGACGAAGCAGGTTCGAGCGTCCAGCAGGCGAGATTTAGCCATACAGTTCGCTGTCGAAATGCTTTGGTGCGAAAACAAAGTATTTTAATACAGTAAACATTTGCTAATGAGGTTATGTGGAGCTCCAGGCAGGACAGTGCATCACGCTGTTCAGGCTCTCATGTACACCTTATTTCTGGTCACATGAAATGCTACTCCTACCACAGTTTGAAAGTATAGGAATAGGAAGCATTTCATTCGATAGGGTTTAAAAATTGCCACTAAGAGGTCGAGCAGTTTTTTGGAAATTTATTTAGTTGATAAGTTATATGAGAAATAAGAAGAAAAAGTATGAATATGTCAAAATTTTCTAAAAAATT
>JACJUY010002565.1:25695-62161 GCA_014220935.1 Platorchestia sp. MABIK | reverse complement strand
ACAGAGCAAAAGGCTGGGAATTCATGGCCTTGGCAGATGAATAGGGATAAAATACAGACGATATAAAAGACAACGTTTACGAAAACTGTGTAATGGCAATAAGCATCGATGACGCATGAACGCTTTTATGACCCAACAACAACAGAGGTGATCATTGCTTTAAAATTTTAAGGCAATGTTTTAGTTCAGTAGAATATTTCAATGATACCATCCTATTATTCAAAATTTGTTGTGTGGTTAGACTGTGTGCAGACTGTGTACATTTGCAAACAATGAGCATCGATTAAGGTAAGTAAAAGCACCTGCTTCTAAAGAACAGCGACATGGACTATCTTTCGTGACATTTTTTACCGACAAATATTTGAAATTGAAAGCGATTCTACCCCATCGCTGAAGAAATTCGCCGAAGGGCTACGGCAGTAACTAGTTAGTTTCTATGAAATTTCATAGCAAGTGGAAGGAGTGTTCGAAAATATGTCGTAGAATGACAACTCTAGAAACTGTTTCGAAGAAGTGCCTTTCCAAGCCTCACATAGCACTCCTCTCGTATTACTTTCTTTTTTCTTCAGTATAAGATACTTTCTAATAATTTCAAAACTGAAGTGTCGAACTGTCGGAGATATGCTTCTGATATATTTCTAATTTTTTTGCAGGCAAACGCTACGATATCGACGACGAAGAACTCATTTACTACAACAAGCAAGTTGAAGGCTTCATGGAAGTCATGCAAACTAAAATGTTTCTTTTGGACATTTTTCCAGTTCTGAATAAAATTTTACCCACGTTCATCAAGAATAAATTTATGAAAATTGACAAAGGAGATAAGCACATTGCTGTTCTGTACGAAATGTCAAAAGTAAGTGAAATATTTGCACGTGAGTATAAATTCTCCTAAAATGTATCTTGCATCAATTAAGATATCCTACATTTCAGCACTGACATTCGATGAAAAAAAGGCCTTTTTAGAATTCATAACAGCTGAAGGAATTTGAAATTTGAGCCAAATCGTGAGCTTGGAAAAGTAAATCAGAAATGTCAAGATTTCAAATACGCAAACGTAACTCAATAATTGCAATAGACTTATTCACAACGTTTAAATTTCGTGTTTCCATGTAAAATTGCTGAGCCAATTCCTATGGAGTGATCTCTTCAAAGATTTAATTCTCTATTAGGATTGGCAAGGATAATCTTGTGAGATATAATATTAAGGCCGATATGATTGTTGCTGGCGAATATGTAACTATGTTTAAGCTCCAAGTCATTTAGTGTGACATTGATTCACAATTTTGCTTCAAAATTTATGTTTTATCAAAACTATTGCAATCGGTATGAAATAATAATTAGAATTCCATTTCTTTACAATGTTACAATTTTAACGAGACGACAAGATTAACCATAATAACCTCTGTTTTGTTTTCGGAAACAATAGTAAAATCTCATTCGAGTGAGAGGTTATCACCGTCACCAGCATAATAATGCGAACGATCCCATGTTCAGGGCATCGTCCGGTCCCACCTGCAGACGCTGGACCCGCACAACCCCAGGGACCTCATCGATCAGTTCCTCCTGCAGTACGGAGACTCGGGCTCGGATTACGCCTTGACAGACGACGACGGTAAGGTCCTCATGTTAGTAATGTTTCTGATTAGGTTAAAAACATTTCAGGTTTAGCGTTTGTAGTTTTTCTCCGCAAGCTTAACAAGATTTTTTGGGTTAGGTTTTCTTTTCGTCCGTGGTGCAAGTTTACTTCCTGAGACGAGACATTGGTAGCAAATTCAGTCAAATAGTGTGGAGCTTTTCTAAGTTTTTATTAAACATTCAAACACTTGCGCAATTGATCCCATTATCACTGGGATGCAAACGTGCATGGTTTTTATCCTCACTGAAGAGGGCTTGATACGAACTACACTCTATATCTGTGTTTCCTTTTTTGGATAAACAACCAATTTAACTGTCAATTAATTTATATTCAGGTCGACCAGTACACTCTGTATGTCGTCTTACGACGCGAATCACCGTGAATCTACGCGAATTTGAAACATTACTGGAAAGAGTCGCATTTACCATTAAACCCATACGAAAAATTAATCAAATTATCTACAATGTAAGTTAAATATCATTCCAGGGGGCAAAACCTGAATTCTATGTACACTTCGATGCTTATACCTGTAGAGAAATATTGGGATTAAATGGTAGGAGCCAAATATCACCACCCTTTTGTTCCACTAAAAATTGTTTAGCCATATTTGTTCTCCTGTATTATTATTATACTAGTGTGGACGGCCCACCAAAAATGACGGGATTCCATAGCTTTCTTAAGAAATTTTTCAGATGGGGATGACAAACAAATATTTCCATCCTAACAGTATCTGTTGTAAACAATATTCTTGTACTTGTGCACTGGTGAAATCGCATCACAGATACAGTCTTTATAACTATCGTTATCCTTTACTTCCGACCACAAAAAATCGATGATATATCAAAATCTAATACATTACAACCGAATGTTGACTTACTTTACAAATCACAAGCATTTGCAGACTGTTTTAATAATAAAACAACCAAAATGAGGTTTTGTTTGTCCTGTTTGGGTAAAAGTGACAACACTGCTGGGTTAGGAATGTCACAGATGAGTAAAAAGAAGATGCCGTGGTAGGGAATACTCCATTCCCCACTGATGTTGTGGTGGGGAATGGAGTGTCGGCTCACTAAAAAGTGGGGAATTGGGGGAAAAAAAGGTCAAGAACCACTGGTCTAGACCGTTTGGTCCCCTTATAGTTTTAGCTTCTCTCTCATTCAAGAAGTTTTCAGTGTTTTTCAGGCAAATGAAATGAACATCCATTTATACTTCTAATTGAATTGCAGGGCTGTTAATGCTCAAATTTGAGATTAATTGCCTAATTTGTCCCATGGTAAATTTATTTTTACTCGTGTCCTCACGATAATATTTTTCAGCCTTGACAATTGAGTGAAAAAAAATCATCTTTAATTCGAGTCTCTGTTACTCAAGTCTGCCCCAACTGCGTCTCATTTCTGCAACCCACAACTCATTATAGAACACTATCTTTTAAACCCTTGGCAATATTTTAACGCAACTACTTTCAGTGCACTTTCTGGAAATTTGTGCGCAGAAGAATCGAGTTTCAATTCTGTTATGCATTCTTAATTACATTCTATCGTAACTAGGATATGCTGTGACAGAACTTTATATTCATTCCAAGGGTTTCTCCAATCTATATACCCTGCCGACAAGAAACTGTCAAACTGAATTGAATGATGAACGAAGCTAACTAAATCTATTTTAAATTGAATGATGAATGGAACTGAAGTTTGATATGAGACGCGGAAACTTCAAAATATTAATAACGGTTACAGTGGGTTTGTGGAAGCTAAAAATATATGTGCTTGATGTTACTGCGTTCGTGTGAAGCCCATGTTTATTTGAGAAAATACGAAGCGTTGAGCGAGTTAGAATGCGGCTGTGGTGTGTTTTCCGATTTTTGAACAATTTCTACGAGGTAGAGCCTTCGAGAGATTGAAGTCCAATAAAAAACAGAAATTATACGATCACGTCAAAATTTGTTCATTTTTATTAAAGTCATCAAATTTGGTGAAATACTGATTTCACTACGAGTCTTCGAATCAACAATATAATATTTTTTCCAACAGTGTCAAAAACAAAGAGATGGATTCGCATAAAATTTGCAAGGAAATTTGGCGCTCCTGACATGCACATGCTGTAAAGAAAATCATACAGATACAAGCAATGTAACAATTAAATTGACGCCGTATTAGTTTAAATTGCAGTATTCCTCATGTGCCTGATTTATAACAAGGTACTCTTATTTGTGTTTAATGTATAATAGGTCGTTAATGTGCTTAACCGATTCTCAGAAGGGTATCATTACTTCTTAATCGATGAAAGATTAAACTGCAATAAAAATAGATAAAATGTTAGGTTGATATCACCTAACCATGAATAACTTTATCAGCGATCCTTCAGCGATCCTACAAATGTATATCGGAGGACTGAGATAAGTGAATAGAGTTTTTCCACGACATTCTATGCTACAAATTAATCGTGAAGCTGTGAAGAGTCCTGGATTGACAAGTGGAGGAATTGTAAACCGTGTTAGTTTGACAAGTGTGTCGAAAAGTATTTCACATTTTCATCTGGAAGGTTAAACAAAATTCGAAAATCCGGTGTTGAAGCCTCCCTTCGCAATAGTTACGTGAAAAATCGGTAGACATGGGCAGACAGAGGACAACATTGGGGACAATCTTGCGAAAGTTTTGTTCACCGACGAAACCAGTGCTCGTCCTGATGACCCTGATGGTTGGAACAAAGGATGAGTGATAAATGAACGAAATCGCCATCACCGTATCAGGCGCCAACAAGGAGGTGGAGGGATAAGGATTTAGGCCAAAAGTTTTAAAGGAGCCTTAGTTGGGCCATGGAAAGTATTACATGATATAATAGTGGTTTTAAATGCGTACATGGATTTATTGCAGGAGGGCCATAAATCGAGATTAACCAGATATGAAACAACATTCAGAAGAAAAATGATTTTAATGTAATATAAGCCCCCTTGCATGCAGCTCATCAAGCTACGAAGTATTTTCCAAAACTGAGTTCTGAGAAAATGAAGCGATTTACAAATTCACCAGATTTAAACCCATAGAAAACCTGTGGAGCATTTGGGAACAACGGCATCACGGAAATGGACGTTAATTCAAGAATAAAGATGAGTTGTGGGAAGCCTTTCATGACATACGACGGGAAATTATTGCACAAGAGATTCAGGAATTACCAAATTCCATAGATGAGCAACTTATTGATGTAAATCTACGCAGGAAATACATATTTCATTTCATTGCCCTACAGCAGTTCCTTTCAATGGCAAAAGAGGCTCATTTATTGATATACCTAATTTACTTAGTATTTCGTATTTATTTTATTGTTCAATGAATGGGATATGAATTATAGTAGTTATTTTAAGGATTTAGTGAGCTTCAAAATCCCTCGCTAATAATTCGCTAAAATCCCCACCTATCCAGAATGATTATTACTCGTATTCATTACCCGCTTCGCAATAGAATTCATTTGTTTCACATCATGCGCATGGCATAAGTGTCAACATTCTTCAAAATTTCATGAAAGTTAATCGTCTTATTTTTGACATAATCAAGAAAATACAATCTTGTCAATAATTTGGCCTTAGGTATAGAAACACGTTTGAAATACTGATACCTGACAACTGTACAAGCAAAAATACTGTACTTGAGATCGTCATGTCAACCGATTAACTCCATGTAGCTTCGGACATGCCCATGCTTATTTTCAGAGCAACATTTGCTCACCATCATGACGGACATGTTCAGCGCCGGGTCAGAAACAACCTCGACCACTCTCCGCTGGATGATCCTGTACATGGCCACCCATCCTGAGGTGAGTTCAGCATCTGACCAACTCATAAGTTGTAGTCATACATGGGAATTTAAATATGCGACTGAAGTAAAAAAAACATTTTATTTACTGTATTGAAGCCCCGTTTTCTGAATAATTACGAGCATGTTGACCATATATTAATCGATAAAAATGTTTTTGAGACCATAAGGAGTTTCAAATTTAAACGGTATTCGAATTCTACTGAGCGGCATAGGAAATCGAGGCTTAGAATTAAAAGATAAATGTCGAAGAAAATGGAGCAGTTATGATGTTACTAGGATGAGGTATTGTCGTGTAAAGTCATGCTCTCAATTCAGTTTCAATTTGGATAATAGAAGCCCCATCATCTATCGACCCCATTTTTACGCAGATGTACTCTATAAAGTTATGCATAGTTAATCTTTGTGAGTTAGATTTCTCTGAAAGAGAATGCATATTTTCCGAACAAATAGTTTACACCTAACAGCAGGCATGATTTTAACGACAATGAAATCATAACCATCGCAGTTTATCCGTATTCGGAAAAAATACTCAAGCGAAGCTCAGAAGCGATGCTTCTGCTTCCATTTTTAGTTTTCGATAGCAACACACTGTTAGAACATAAATATATGCATTCTTTCTAGAGTGCAGTTCATTTAACTACATCCGCTACCCAGCAGCTCGGCTTCATTGAGTTTGACTGTTTCCAGTCAGTATTACCCATTTCTTACATATATGTACTTGTTGGAGCTCATATTATTTCAACATGCAAAGTTTATTCGTCAAAAACTCCATCAGTATTTATTGGTGATGAAAGGTCGGATGTTGAGAAAAATGTAGTTGCCATCAGAGTAAAAGCCAAATCCAATGCTCGATAACTGCTTGAAGAGGTGATCAATTATTTTGTTCGAGTAATATTTGGACGCTGCTTCAATCCTACTTTCATGCTAAGATCTCGATCCAAATAACTTTGAAGTTTTAGCTCCCAAACATGGCTCTCACACCCTGGTATAACTATTTCCTATGCAAATGCAAAATTATTGGCCGGGCCAAATTTCAACGCACTTGTTTGAATAACTTTATTTCGGACAGATTAGGGAGGATTGGAAATAAAATAAACTCTACAATTAGAACCTTATAAAATGTATGCAGCGGACGATGAGACAGCTGAAGCATCCGGCAAAACTGAGAAAGGCATATCATGGAGTTAATTTAAGATCAGATCAAAATATAAATATGAAATCGATTTAGTTCAAACTGTTTCTCTGAATAATCGAACGAATCAAATTGCTCCTAAAAGAACGAACCAAGAAGAAAAAAAATTTAATTTTTTATAAATCTTCGCTAGTAAGGTTGAAATGGAGCGTACAGAAATTATGGCAACAAGAAATAGACTCAATCAAAGACTGGCGCTGAGCGCTCAGCACATATTTGGATACTTTAAAATCTAAATGATACCGAATGCCTTCCCCCGCTGATATATCTCAGCCGACATCCCGATCTCGGTCTCACGATAGTACCCAACCATTTCTCCTAGCTCTCAAACTTCCAAGATGATCACGACTACCTGTCTGAGCTCTCTACATTGAGACTCCCAAAAGGGGATACGTCGAGAGTGTAGTGAAATATGGGTATTTTCTGTCCTCGGTCAAGTGTTTGGGAAACACTGTTTTCCAGTGTGACAAATGTTCCAAAGTGTTCTGGTTGCTAAAACTTGCTCGTTCTCGCTTCTTTGAAAGGAACATAATATCATTCGGCTTCATGATTGCTCCAGAAGTCTGGCTGTAAAATGTGTAATCATCGCTGTCTTAATTTTTGATGGTCGAAGGGAATACGAATGAAACCAGCTCTTTATTATATAATTACGATCGTCACTGATGTATTTGTACTCTTTAACGAGAGTAATGTCGTGGTCAGCGTTTACAGCAAGTGTTGAAAAATGTAAAAAGTCTCTGTTTTCTAGATAAGAAAGTATTTTCGGCAGTGATTTTTGTTACCAGCTCGCTCCTAAACAAACATCGAAACAGTAACTTTTCATCGAAAGCTTATGACAAAAAATTGAGATCATACTCTGGTACCTCGTGATATAAATGTGTAGTTTTTTCCAATTTGATATTTTTGGATTTTAATATTCACTTTCAGTGGTTTTATGTATTTTTCTTAATTCCAATTGCACAAAAAAATTAAACGCTCACCGTAAATGACAAGTAATTATTTATTTTCAGATCCAGGCAAAGGTGCAGAAATGTTTGGACGAAGTTGTACCCAGAAGTCGGCTACCAGGACTGGGAGATAGAAGCCAGTGAGTTTGTGCGTTTTCTTAACCTTCGGGTTTGTTTAGAATGGCGGTCATGCCTCTTTCTGACTGTAATAACTCTTAATAGTATAGAATTGATTCTGGCATCTGAGCACATTCACGAACACCCGCTATTACTCATTGAGTTTTTTTTTTGTTGTTCAGAACCCAGTCGCTTTCATTTACATTACGCGCCTCTGAACTTTAATATTGAATCGGATTTGATTTCCTGTCACATGAAACTCTTATTTAAGATCCTAAATCTATTCAAATTGCTCAATGACTCAACGTCGATACCCTGAAGTATTGGGTTGGCCAAAAAGTTTGTTCGTTTTTTCAATACCATCTTTCTGACCTTCCAAAGACCTCTTTCATTTTCCTATTTTCTAAATCCTGTTTCGGTACAGCGAGCTTATTTGCGTCAGTGTGTAATAAGAATCGAAGAATAGAAGTTCTAATATTTTTATTTCCATTCATGCCCTTGAAACGGTGGACCAAGGCTAGCACTACTAACATCTAATGCTTTTTCATTTGAGAAACGAAAAGAAAGCAACAGAAACCTCCCCATACTCATGACAAATATTTCTGCAAGTTTCTCTTGCTTTCATTTCTTTTCTCAAATGGAAAAGCATTAGATGACAGAAGTGATAGGTTTGGTCTACCTTTTTTCAAGGGCATGAATGGAAATAAAAATATTAGATCTTCTCTTTTTTAATGCTAACTATACACTGACGCAAACAAGCTCGCTGTACCGAATAAATGATTAAGAAAATTAGAATATGGAAACGGTCTTTGGAATATCAGAAAGGTAGCGTTCTAAAAACGAATGAACTCTTTGGCTAACCCAATATAAATATTAGTAGAAATATAATGTCTCCGCTCATTTTTTCATGAGTCGATTCACGTATTTTTTGACAATTTCTTGACACGTAATTTTTTTTTTATTGACTGGGCTGATATTGGTGAACATTATTTTTTTAGGATATAATTTTCGCCTCACAATTGAAATCTTTAGACCTTGCATAAATTCAAAATCCTTATAATGGAGTAGCCAACCAGCGATCGTAACTCGTGCAATCTACAATCGAGTGTCGAAGGTTGACATTATGTCAAAGTGCTTGGGAGAGATTCTCAGTAGATGCCCCAAGGGAGAAAAAGACTCCCCCAGCTGTAAGAACGCTCATTAAATTGTTTTTGGAAAACACCAATGAGTAGGACAGTTGAATTCATTCATTATGGACAGCTAAAATATCAGACAGGCTTTCAATGAAATCCTGAATGTAGCGGCATTGAAAAACCAAAATAAAACATTTGTGTTTTTCAAAGAATGAAAGAGGGAAATCAGAACAAATATGCTTATGAATCATATCAGCAGAGACACGTACAGCTGCCATTTGATGAGTGTATGTAGGTGATAACTGAAAGAAATTCATTTTGAAGTAAGTTTGTTTGTGAAAAATGGAGAAGTTAGGACGAGCGCAAACTAGTATGCCATCAAAAAAGTCGACTTTATACCTGGGGATTAGGATCGCCAGGTTATTCGCTATTCGCGTTGACAGAAAAAAATGTTCTCAGTAGGAATTTTCGAGAGGATTATAAGCTTTAATTAAGACTGTTTTCAATTTAGCTCGTGCATAATTTTAGAAGATACCCTTGAATTTTGGAAACCAATGAGTGGTTTGGCGAGTGGCGGCAGCGTTGGTCTCAAAACCGTACTCTAGCACTGGTACGGACGAAAAGGCCCTTAAGTTAATTCCTAATTTTGATGAATATATTAAAATATGTGAACATGTGAAAATATTTTTTCAGTTTTTCATTTCCAAATACATTGGTTACTTAGATTTCGCTTAGGTCAGAAGTGAGTATAATGTACATACGCGTGGTTTCGACACTTCACAGGCTACAGTACGTGGACGCGATGCTCCTGGAGACGCTGAGGGTCAGCTCACTCCTGCCCAATTCTGTGCTGCACAGGGCCACTGCTGACGTCTCATTTGAAGGCTACGTCATTCCTAAGGTGAGGTAGCCAGTTGAAATTGTTTCGCAGGGACGATGTTAAAAATGACTCAATTGTTAATAACAATTTTAAAATTTTGTTGCTATTCAAAGTGGTTTGATGTAAATTAATGCGTTTGATTTGATAGAAAGGAACACAGACCGAGCATAGAAATTCAAAGCCATCAATTCAGCTTATTAACATCCTTGCTCAGTAAAATAATTAGTTTTTTAAGAAGGCCTTTGCCACATTTTCCTGAAGTCGTCATAATCCCACGCTGCTCTGCTTACTGGAAGTGACGACTGACATTGACCTGTAACAAATGATCAGCTGATCGACCAATAAGTTCATACAGTAAAGAACTTCGGGGGATGTTCATGAAGATATTATTTATTGCTTGCTATAAACCTCATTAAGAAGGAACAATATGAACATTGAGTAAAGAGCAAATGCTCATGGGAAGAATTGAAATTTCAGAAAAATGTGAAACAAAATATTAATTGCGGTCAAAATTCAAAGAGAGGAATGTACAATTGCCAGGTAAAAAAGAATAGATTTCAAACGCAAATCAGACTACCATAACTACATAAATAGTAAAGCATTCGTGGTGTTATGACACTTTTTTGTATTCTCTAGCTCTTTTTTCTCAAGAAACTCATCACATTTCTTCACCTTGTCATTTAAATTAGTGGCCTATGGCCCAATAAAGGGAAAATCTCGTTGGAGATTTGAGCACTTAAAAGATCGGATTTAGAGAGCAGGATTACTGAAGAGATTTCTGCAAATTACTTACAGACAAAATTGTCTAACAAGCAAGAAACCTACTTAAACAATTCCGAATAAACCTAATTCTTACTTTGAGCAGGAGCATTCTTATACATGCACAATCTTCAATAAAAGTGGCTCTATCTTTGGAGTCAACGAAAAGCTTCAGTAACAATTTAATCAAAGTTCATTTCAGCCACACCGTAGCTTCATTTCAGGAAATTGTGTAACACCCCTAAATAATTTAAAGCACTCTGTTCATTAAACTTCGCTCTCCTAGGTTAGCGTTCTGAAAATTGTACATAGGTTTTAAATCTGAGTGTTAGTTTTTTTCGAATTGATGATCCAAAACATATATGTTCAAATGCAAATTTGACAGCAGTAACGGAAAAAATTCAACAAAAACACAAAACATCCTAGTAACTAGTCAAAAGAGACGATTTGTAAGTTCGAGTAATTTCCTGTATGAGCGAATCTAACAACTGAGACCAAAATTTGATAAGCTGAAGTTTTAGCTTTCTGTCGTTCTCCTATGAGAATGACCGAAAAAGACGAACACCCTGCCCTGGTATTAATGCTTTGAAAGTGCAACAGAAGACTCCGCATCCGACCTAAAACCGATTAACATCCGACCGATTAACGGAAATCGGAAAAAATATAGGAACGTAGGAAAAAATATCGTAAACATAGGAAAAATGTAGATAGTATTTCTAGTGATCACTTAGAATAAATGGATCATGTCCGTGAACACAACTTTTTTTTTCTTTACGCCTACTAACTTTTCCGATGTAAGTGCGTGCATAAATAACTTGCAAAATAAATCAATTGGATTAAAAACGTTCTCAGCTAAAGTACTGAAATCTATAGCTGATATAATAGCACCGCTCATGTCCAATATTATTACCCGAACTCTCTCAAGGTTGCCAGAGTAACCACAATTTTTAAGAGTGGCGCAAAAACTTGCATCAACTATTATAGACCCATCTTCGTAATACCAATTATTTGTAAAATATTCGAAAATGTTGTGTATAAAATACATTCTTATTTTGAACAAAAATCATTTACCTACGATAAACAATATGGTTTTCGTTCTAAAAAATCAAAAACGCAGGCTTTGTTAAATCATTTATAATACCTTTATTCCAACACAGGTGAAGGAAAGCTTGTTCTCGCCGTGTTTCTTGGCTTCTGTAAAGCGTTCGATTGCGTGGACAATAACATTATGCTCTCGAAACTCCACTGTTATGGCATTAGAGGAGTTTCACATTATTGTTTCAAATCATACCTAACAAATCGAAATCAATATGTTGCCATTGCCGATGCGCAATCGAAACTACTGATAATTAGTCATGGAGTTCCACGAGGGTCTGTCCTTGGGCCTCTCCTATTTTAATCTATATCAACTATATGGTTAAATCAAAGTTATTTTTCAAATTCATACTTTCCACCGATGACAGCACGCTTTCTATGGTCCTTCCTAATAAAAATTCTATTCTATTTGCAGAGAGTATGAATAATGAGCTGCAATAGAGTTCAATGTGGCTTAAAGCTAATAAAATAAGCCTTAGTATCGATAATACAAAATACATTATATTCTCATGCAAGAGAAATGTATTTCTTCCATGCATTAAGATTGGTGAAGGTAAAATTGGAGAAACAAACTCTTGTTAGCTCATGTGCGTTATAATAGATCAACATCTGACCTTCAAAGATAAAATTGCATAAATAAGTCTTAAATTTTCAAAATCCGTTGGAATCATCCACGAAGTGAATAATGCATTACCTGAAGAAGCTTAGATAATACGGTATTTCACGCTTAATTTAGCATATTTATTATACAGAATAAAAGCATAGCACTGAACTGAAAATAATAAATCAATTTGCTCTTTACGCTGCAAAAAAGAGCTATTAGAGCGGTAACAAAATTAAAACCCAATGCTTACACTAATGATTCATTCGAACGTTCAAAAATACTTGAGCCTCTACAAGCTCACCATATGTAATTTCATGCATAAAACAATGACTACTAATGATGGTGACAGAGACCTCAAACAATTATTAACTGCATAAAATGGCCATCGAAGTAGCAGTAACTTCATACTTCCTTATTATCCAAAAGCTCTGTCAAACATATTTATCTCCTTCATTGGAACTAAGACTTTGTATTCAATCCCTGCTGTTTTCTGCTGAGACCCGAGAAAAAGTTTTTACAAAGCTTTCAAAACGAATCTTGATTTCCTCTTTCTATTTGAATATTAATTACATAAGGTTTAATTTTTTCTGTTATATGACTCACCTTGATAGGGTAATTTGCAATGACTATTGACAAAGATCTTAAGTCTGTTCTCGAGTCTTTTCTTGAAAATACTGCTCATATTTAGCCCATAAAAAATAATTTCAAAATTAGGCATCAAATCACAAATGAACCAATTCATTTATCAGTCTAGCACGCAACTAAGCTAAGTGAGTTAGGTTAAACATTACTGTACAGTGTACACCTTAGAATACCGTTGATGATAGGATGCCCTAGAAGTTGCTGAACTTATTCGGGCCCCTAAGTAGCTATACTCAAATGTGTGAATTGTACTAGGCTTAAGAAACAATTTACTGTTGTGTCGCTTGAGGTAAGTATTTTGTAAAAAAAAAAAATGTTTAACAAAATATGCATGCACAATTTGCACATTTTATCTGACCTCGATTTTATTAACCGTCTCCAGACAGTATGGATTAAATGGTTCTCAAATACCGAAGGAAACCTACCTATTACTTGTTTAACCTCAGGACACTATCGTTGTGGCATGCACCAAGTCTTGCCACCTTGACGACTCTCATTGGAAGAAACCTGAAAAATTCAACCCTGATCGATTCCTGGATGAAAAGGGAGCGTTAGTGGGGAAAAAAGAAAATTTCATGCCCTTCTCAATTGGTAAGTTCAGAAATAACTGTAAAATGAAAATAAAATTATTTTTTTTAAGGTTGAGATACACAGGGTGTTTCAGAACTAGAGGTAAAAAGAGAAACTCTATGTAGAAAATCGCCAAATGAAACGATTTTCAGGAGAAAAATCTTAAAACTCCAACGTTTTCGAGTAATTCCAAGTTGAAAAGTTCTTAAATCTTGAATATTAAGCACTCACTCACCGGCTGCAAACGAAGTTAGGTTTTGTATGTGTGATCTAGTTAAGAAGTAAAATTACTGTATTCAAGAGAGTTTGTGTCATTGATCACCCAATCAAACTAATTTAGACCATTTTAGACATTATTTTTTAATTTTTTTGTAGGGAAAGATAACCAATCACAAATGATAAATTTTATAATACTACAAGAGGTGTTCGAAGTGCCTACCGTGAACTTCAATGCACTTTTCACATCTGTCATGAACTGACTGCCGCACAGATGTGAAAACACTGTTTCTCAGCTATTTGTGCTGCAGCATCAACTATGCGAGCAACCAGATTTTGCCCTGAATCCACAGGGATGGCATACGCCAGCTCCTTTATCTCACCCCACAGGAAGAAATCAAGTGGTGTCATGTCTGGTGAGCGAGGAGGTCATGCCACTGTGCGAATTCAATACATCGAGTGGAAAACGAGTAAAAGATGCTTCATCAGTGAACAGGACTCTCTTCGAAAAACCGACATCATTTGTTTCTTGTTGCAAAAAACACTGAGCATATTGCATGCGAGGCTCATGATCTGTGGGAAGCAAAATTTTCTCTCTTTGAAAATGAAATGGGTGTAAGTTTTGACCGTGGAGTTCTCGCCATACAGTAACACGACTTGAAATGCCTAAATGTTGAGCAGCATAGGGTGTACTATCACGAAGATTTTGTTCAAAATGTTGAATTATTCGTCCTATTGGTGATCGTTGCGTGGACGCCCTGTTTCCTGTCTTTTTCTTGAAGCTTCCATTTTCACGCAATCTTCTGTGTACGTTGGTGAAGAACCTGTGTCCAGGAACCTCACGATTGAGGTAGCGTTCTCTGTACAACTGTGAAGCAAGTGAAGCATTTCCTGCTGCAGCTCCGTACATGAAATGCATGTCAGCAAGCACTGAATTGGTAAAGCGCTCCATGCCTAATGTTTGACGTGCAGTTAACAAATGACCAAAAAAATTGCGCTCTTCCTTACTTAACTTAGCACTATGAGTTTAATTTCAGGTTCGATACAAACATGCAACTGTTCAATAAACATTTCACTTTCTATGATTCTCCTTGCATTTACATTAATCACCTAAAACACAACTTCGTTGGCAGCCAGTGCGTGAGAGCTTAATATTTAATATTTAAGAACTTATCAACTTGGAATCAATGGAAAACGGTGGAGTTTTAAGATTTTTGTTACTCGTGAAAATCCATTTATCTTGCGATTTTTTAAATTTAGTTTCATTTTTTACCTCTAGTTTTGAAAGACCCTGTATAATCAGTGCACATCGTACCAGTAAATCGCTGTCGTGGTACAAAAACTCTGAGAACGAGCTGTAACGTTAAAGGCTGATGGGGAATTTTCATACGTCAGTAGATTTATGCTACCAGAAAGAAGCCTAAAGTGAATTCAATAATTACTCGTTATTTTTACGAACGCTAACTGTTTCCAATCATTGTTTCTTCCATAGGTCGACGTCAGTGTCTCGGAGAATCGCTGGCGCGCATGGAACTTTTTCTATTCGGGGCGGCCATCTTGCAGCGATTTAAAATCAAACCACCAGAAGGGGTTACGTTATCGCTTGACGTTGATCCTTTGCAGACAATTGTGAACCAACCATTGCCATACAAAGTGGTCCTCACCGTAAGAAATTGAAGAGTGAATTTCCTTGAATCCTGAAGCTCGCATTTACGACTTAGAATAAATTAAGTTCAAGAGTCATCAAAAGCCATCACACCGCTATATGGATACCTTTACTGATTTTAAGACTTTCAAAGGGTGAGTCCTCATTGATTTCTTTGTTTGTGAGGTATGCGCTCTCTGTTGGTATTTCATGAGAAAATCGAGATTTGTATTTCAATTTTGGTTCGGTTTGAATTTAATTTCTTTAATTCAATTTTTTGTCATCCTCTGATGTGATGAACAGAAATGTTGCGAGTACTCATTTTTTAAATTTGACCGGTGCACTTTCCTCGTTTCTACAAAGGGGTAATAATTGTGCTAGTTTCCCATCAATTATGTTTTATGTTATTTTACTGAGTTGCTTCTGCTGTACGGAAATGAAATGCATTTACGCTTAGTTGTCATTTTTCGACGGAATATTTCACGATTATTTTCTTTGTGGTGAATATTGTCTACCCAATGAAGAGTTGAAATTTATTATTTTGAGTAAATCCAATTCAATGTAAAAAGTGTCTGGGTGTCATTCACTTTTTAACCACTAGTTTTTGTTCCCATGGCTGAACTTAAGATGTCCATTTGATTCAGGAACAAGAAAATTAACTGATTTGGTGTCAAATGATGAACTCTCATCGCAACAGTGTAGAAACATCTTCTTGAATAGTAGATGACTGTCTCTGAATTCTGGGTATTTTAATTTTCTGGTATAAACTTTGAATAGAAAAAATTTTTTAGGTGACTTACAAAATAAGAATATCAAAGAGAATAGAAATATGCCTGTTGTTCTCTTTAGCTTATTCCTGTGCTGTTGAAGATCTGCTAATTTACTGATTTAATCAATCATGTTAAGAATTCGAGTTAGTAGGCTAAATTGTAGTCTCGTTCAGAGGCAGAACTTGTTTCCGAGTTTCTGTGGACCGGTCATCCATGTTACAACTTACAGCAAGATGTTTTTGCCCACGGTTGGGAAATTATAAAGTAATATATAAATGAAATGAGGCTAATATTGACCAAAGCCGTGAGAAACATAGGAGCTTATTTATTTGTCAAAGGTAAAGGCGTTAAAGGCACATCGGTGACTTAATAATCAATGATAATAGGAAGTCGGAAATTGGAGCTCCCGACAGCCGCCCAAATCAATTTTGACAGTGGCCGTGACCTATTGGAAATAAGGTTATCTTAATGGTGAAAGAAAACTACACGGCACGTAAATAGTTTGATGGGTTACGGTTAATCACATGGTGCTACGATTCAAGGCTGCTGAATATTTGATGAAAGTATAAGTTCATCTGAGTTAACACATTAAGCAGCACACCCTACACCTGGGAAATATCTAAAATGGTATATTCACGTGATTAGTTCACAGCTTAAATTTAGAGTTCGGCTCGAGATTGGGAAAATACAGCCATATGAAGGCTAGCGAGAGACGTTCGGGACAATGCACCTACGTATCATCAAACCCACCTTCACTCAAGGATTCCTCGATGTCCACATGACGACGGTGGAAGAGAAGGCCGACGACAGGCCGCCCGCTCGTGGAAGCGTTGGACTGCAATAGGAGGAACGGGCTTGTCAACGCGGCTGACTCCGTAGTAGAGGTAGAGGAGATGATAGACTGCTGGGTGTGATGCAGTCGCAGAGCCGAGCGAGACCACGGTGGCACCCATCATCACACCTTTGCCATTACCATCAGTCACATGCCTTCTCTATGACGTCCAGCGTAGGAATCCGCAGTGCAAGTGACGTACATCCTGGAGACTGCTGAATACGCACATCCCGAATAATAAATAAATTAAATTTGAATACAAATTAGTTGGTTCTCCGAAGGAAGGCGTGTGCATGATGTGAATATTGGAATTTGGAACGTGTCTGACGTTTCTCAGGCAAAACATTCTGAGTAGCGTTAACGAGGCGTTCGTGGTTAGAAGGTCGATGGCGGTTTGTCAATGATAAAGGCACATTGTAATGAACGCCCTCAAATGAATGATAAACTTTAAATGTTACAAACTAATTTCTTGATTTTACGTTTCCTTAATACAAAATCCCCCGTTAGAAATTAGTTTTCTTCAACACATGTCTCTAAAGAATACCTACATTGTCATTCTTAGAGATGGGAAACTTCCAATAGATATTAGTGAATACAGTTTCATTCATTTCATTTAATCTACTGTAGATCATCCATGTTTACTTCTAGCCTCATTAGCTCATTAAGGAGTAATTCCACGTCACTGCAGTCATTCCTTCTGACTTCATAACGTGATCCACTGTCCCACATTCACTTTCGAGCAGTGGGTTTGCGCCGAATAAATGAGACGTTTTTTGTATTAAAAATTCATTCAAATGAGTGTTCCTCGTCTCTCATCATCACCACGAAGTGTGGATCGTGAATATTCTCTTACAAAACTGTGTCGTGCAAAATCACGACCACGCACCAGTTGGACTATGATTATTGGTGTATGTTGAATTTGAATACGTGTAGATAGGATCGAAAGAGTGACCTGATATTCCCAATGTCATGGCCAAGGTTGAGAAAGTTCTCTAAAAATTCTAATTTTGGGGATGTGCAACCTTACCTCTTCTGAACGAAATCCTCGTGTAATGAGACACACGTAAACAATTTATTGACTACAAAAAGAAAACGGTAAACTTATCTAAAATTGGTTATGTAGTTAAGGATGCGACTCTTGCAGAGCCAGGCAGGATAATGCAGAGGAAGGCAAATGCAAGGGTGGCCGAGGCAATGTGAGGTTCGACAGGTGACGAGGCAGTGAGACAGCAGTATACTAGATCTAACTGAGGGGACTATAACATAGATGTAATGATTTGACCCGCGTTCTTGATCCAGGTGGTACTTTAAGCACTTTTCACGAGCAAAACATCTTTATTTAACACAGAAGGAACCGTAACTTTATTTATCTTTTAATAATACGTAGGTTAAAATCAGGTCATTAACAGGGCTGTGACATTATGCAATTATGAAAATGCCTTATTTACAGCTAAAAATGTGCATTATATGCACTTATGTTATGCAAATATGCATTTATTATAATGCACATATGCATGTATTTCAAATCTTTTAAACAAATTTTAAGTGAATTCCTTTAATTCATTAGATGTAAAGGAGAAACTTAGCATTCGTCCGCCCTATTGGGTATAACTATGCACTGTATAGATCACTAGATTGTACTAGTTTACCTATAAACTCTCAACTGTTTTGAGAAATTAGGGAGAAATAGAGGACTCGAGGGAAACAAAATTACTTACTAGTTGTTATAAGTAATAACATTTATATACAAAACAAAACGTATTATCAAACACATGTATATACGACTTATTTACCGTGAAATCTAATGAAAATGTATTACAATCTTATTGTAGCTCGTATAATGTTGGCAATAGAAGGTAGGCTAAGTAACAATACTAGTGAGTATAATGTCATCTACTTTACGAGTTACATGTGACCACCACACGATACTTCAAATTCTCAAAGGTGAAACTTCTCCTATTTTCAGCTAAAACAGTTGTATAAACAGAAAAGACTCTCTTAACTTCACGAGATCCAACTGGTTCATGCTTATATCAAAGCATATCGCAGGGAGTCAGATCATTTGGAAAATCATCCGGTGC
This sequence comes from Platorchestia sp. MABIK, assembly GCA_014220935.1. NCBI lineage: Eukaryota > Metazoa > Arthropoda > Malacostraca > Amphipoda > Talitridae > Platorchestia > Platorchestia sp. MABIK. Next base: position 43,227 of record JACJUY010002565.1, on the reverse strand, counting down.
AGTAATAGATGGATCGCCCTCCAAAACTGAATTAATATATTTCAATGAGGTGAAGCCAGTATTCTCCTCTATTCCATCGTCAAGTTTGTTTAGAAATTGTTTATCATATGTTTTCAGGGATTCTATAACATCGTCAAAAATATCAATCACAGAAGACAATGGAAGGCCTGTAGCCTCCAACTGTTTTATTGACTTGGACAATATCCAGAATGTTGCAGAGATGAAACTTAATGTGGTTGGTGTTTCTACATCCTGAAGTAGAGCATTAGAGTCTTCAACGCTTTGAGCTTGGCTGCTGTCAAACGTGGATATAACTTCACAGATTTTGTCGAAGTTAGTTGCCAAGTATGTCGCTGCTTGAATCCATATGCCCCATCTGGTCACGACAGGAGAATGAGGAAGTGGTGAATTGGAGAAAAGGTCTCTAAATGTGTCAATTCTGTTGGGTGACCGTACGAATACATACTTAACCGATGAAATTAAAGCATTTATGTTTGGATCAATTACATATTCATGAACTTAAACCGGCTCTAAATGAAATACTAAGGATTTTTTTGCTCTAAAGCTATTCAATAGGACTGTTACTTATAAGTTAAAACATCCGCTCGATCATCCATTTTGCCCATCTCTCTGGCGCCATGAACAAGTAACCGTTGAGCAACATAACTAGTATTCAACTAGTATCAACTCTTGCGATCAGTATTTCTACAGTACAAAATTATTCCCCTCTAGTCATCTTACTATGTGATTTGTGTTTTTTATTGGATCTAATTTTGCTTCTGCATTTGATATACATATTTTTATCGTTGTGACTGTAAAAATAAGCTCTGTATTTTTTCAGCCTAAAAATGATGTTTGTACATCGATCGTTGCATTTTATAAATAGACAGTGTTATAGAATTTCATAGATAGAGTGTTTTAGTAAACATGATTAACAGTTTTTTCCGTCTTTTAAATTTAATGCGTGGTGAACTGGAAACAATAGTGTAATATTTTTTCAGCCATACACAATGAAAACGAATTTTGGCTGCAGTGAGAACCTATTCGCCTAAATTATGTACTATTTTTTTTACGACTTATTTCATCTACAATAGACAGATAATTATGAGCTATCATTATTTCCAGTTTCTTTTCCAAGACCGATTGTTAGTAACGACTATATCTTCATAAATTTCTTAATTGTATAGGACATTTCCTTGATACTCGACAATCAGTAAGTCATGACTAGTTTTAATGCTGAATCTCCTTCCACGCAAATTCAGGTAAGCAAATAGATTAAAATAGATTCGTTAAAACTATTTTATGGTAATGAAAAATTGGATTAATTTGGCAGACTTTCTTTGAAAAAACCATTAAAAATTTGTGCAGAAGAAAACTTATTTTCGCTTCATGAAAACCTATAGATTTTGGAGAGGTAGAGAACCAATGACGCTGTTGTGTTCCACCGGCCATTGTCTAACCAATATTTTCCTTTCTCATCATTAGCAAATTTGGTTCAGAGGATGTCACGATTCTTTAAAACCAATTCTGTGCCGAAGAGATGTTTATGACTATTATGTGTAGATCCAAGTCAAATTAATTTTCTCTTAAAATACTTGAGCAGTCAGCATCGTTTAATTTAATTTTCACAATAAAATGAATGTGCTAACAAACTTTAGACTTTCAACTCGTTAAAAAGACTGATAATCATTTTCAGACCAACGTGTTCCTCAGAAATACTAATACTGAATTGGAAACGAAATGTAAAAAAACATTAAGTTCTACTTGACGTACAATCTTATGTCTAGTCTGGTAGGTAAAGCTTTCGTTGTTTGATCAATGTATGTACAGTTAGCGACGAAACTATTCGTACACCCCTCGTCTTTCAAAAATTTCTGGCATTGTTCAAAAACTATTGTTGCCACAGGCATAAGATTTTCACAGGGTGTGAAGCACATATTAGTGACAATTATACGAAGTTTCTAGAACAAAACATTATTTTTGAAAAATGTAAAAAAATCAACTTCAGAAACACGAAAAGACAAAATTATTCAAACAATCTAGAACATTACATTTCATTGAGATGTACTTACCATTAATCTTGTTTTAATGAAAAAAATTTGTGTCTAAAATGTTTTTGAACATTTTTGATGTGAGATCATTCTGGAAAATTGTGCCAGAGCTAACGGGGAGCCAGAGGAGTAGAGCTTTGTCATTCGTACACTAGCGCCAAGATGGGAAAACTAAGGAACTCGGTGTTGACTTCAGACAGAAGATTATTGACTGCCACAAACCTGGAAATAGTTCTGGCGACATATCTAAGCGCTTGAGCATCCCAAGATCTACAGTACAATCTGTTATAAAAAAGTTTGCCAAGTTTAGTACTGTAGAAACGTTACCTGGGCGTGGTCGCAAACAAAAACTTTTGGTGAGAACTTCTCGAAAATTGTGTCGTGAGGTCAACGCTAGTCCACGAATGAAGCTAGACGACATTGCCGAAAGATTGAACGCTCAGGGAACTAGCGTGAGCAATCGCACAATCAAGCGATGTCTGAACAAGGAAGGCCTACACGGACGCCGACCTCGAAGGACTCCACTCCACAAACCATGTCATGTTGCTGCTCGCTTGAACTTTGCAAAGCCACACTTGGATAAAGACAGAGGCTTTTGGGAGAGAGTATTATGGAGTGACGAAACCAAAATCGGGCTTTTTGGCACAATGACGTGAAGAAGGTCTGGCGTAAGAATGATGAAGCTTTCCTGCCGAAGAACACTGTGCAACAGTTAAACACGGAGGTGGATCACTGATGTTTTGAGGTTGTTTTGCTGCATCGGGTACTGGAAAATTTGTGGCAATTGAAGGGAAGATGAACTTTGATGACTATATTTCCATTTCGGATGAAAGCCTGAAGGTGTCAGTTAATAGTTTGGAACTTGGAAGGCGGTAGGTATTTCAACAAAACAATGGCCCAAAGCACACGGCCAAGTCTACAACTACCTGGCTCAAAAAAAAAAGATAAATGTTCTGCCATGGCCTTCGATGAGTCCTGATCTCAATCCCATTGAAAATTTGTGGCAGGAATTAAAAGTCAACATCAACAAGAGAGCTCCAAAGAATCTTCAGGAATTGAAACGCATCGCCATTGAAGAATGGAACAATATTTCATCTGAAACTACGGTAAAACTTGTCAAAAAGTATAATAAAAGTCTTTTAAATGTTATGAAGATGAAAGGTCACGCTATTGATTATTAAAAATGTACTCAAATGGAACATTCACCTTAATAATGAATAATACTACTCACTTTATGAATAATTTTGTCTAATTGTGTTTTTGAAGTTCAGCTTGTTAAATCTTTCAGAAATAAACTTTTTTTTCTAGAAACTTTGTATTATCGTCACTAATATGTGCTTGTGGAGCACATATTACACTGTGTGAAAATCTTATGCCTGTGGCAATAATAGTTTTTGAGTAATTCTAGAAAATTTTGAAAGACGAGGGGTGTACGAATAATTTCGTCGCTAACTGTATATGTGTTGTTCGATCAATGTATTTTATCAGCCACTCAGTGAGGCGCACCCGCAGCTCCTGGTCGTAGTCAAAGCGCTGTGTTGCTACCCAGTTCTTCATTCTTGGCAACACGTGAAAATCACCAGGTGCAAGATCAGGACTATAGGGTGGGTGAGGGAAAACCTCCCATTTGGACGAACTAAGGAGTTCTTGAGTGCGGTTTGCCATGTGAGGTCGCAGGCGGCAAAATTCTATGACGAAGAAATTTCGAAGCTTGTCTACCGCTACGATGAGTGCTAGAATTTGCATAGTGACTGTGTAGAAAAGTAGAATTTTAGTCCGTCTTTCTGATGTATATAATAAATGTTTTCATGTACTTGTTTTTTTAATTCCAACACGTTCCTTCCTTTCTGAATAACCCTCGTATTGCATAACAACGTTCACTTTGGCAGCCTCTGGAATTGGAACTTTTACATTGGAACAACACCGCCAGCACTTCTGATTTTATAATGCGCACTCGCTCCTCATCCTACTGTATCCATTCTAGTCGCTGATGTACCAGCACCTGCATCTTTTCCGAGCACATCTGTTCATGTCCCATGGGAGATACTTTAGAGAAGTCATCACTAAACAATTTTACAGCGAACTATTTTAAATTTGTGTGGAAACCTATCCTTTAATGTTACTCGCTTATCTTCTGATGTACGGTCCATGGAAGCTTAAAATGAGGCTAACATCGGGAGATCAAAATTTGTCGTATTTCTAATCATCTCAACATCCGCAGCTGTCTCGGTGGTGGGTGAGGGAAATTCATGTATTAGAGAATATTAGTTAGTAGATATGATGAGATTTCGTTTAGTCATCTCGACTCAAACCATAGATGGTCTATGTTAACTAATTTTAGTCTGTAAATTTCCCTTTTAAGCAATAATGTTAAAACATGTATCTCAGTATACCTTCTATACATTCTATAAATTGTGTATGCTTCAATAGTGAAACTAGAAATTAAAGGAGGAAAAGAGGAAATACGACGCTGAGTTTATCCAAGCTGCTACGATGAAGATGCAAAGTACTCGACCTGCAGTATTTGAAGTTAAACTCAGTAATTCTCCTTGCCATCTTCATTTATAATTGGAGTATTGCTCAATGAATCTTACGAGGCAGAATGACTCATGGATATGATGAAAAATGTCCCTTGCTTCTCTTTCGCTCAACTTGTTGGGCGGTAGTAGAGCCTGTTTGTGGCCACTGTAACTTAAACGCTCGCCTCCCAAATGTTCGGGCTCAGTGGTGCAAGCTCAGTAATTTTTCCCGAAGTGAAAATTAACCACTGTGATTCACACTCAGCACTTGCTGGAACATTAAATACTTCTTTCAATATCGCCATTTCATGCAATGATTTAATATTTCCTTATCAAAATTTGTCCGTTTTTTTAAATTTTGTGTAAAATTGATATATATTAATATGATATTGATATTAATATGATGAACATGAAAATATGATATCATATTTTCATGTTCGATTGAACGTTCCTCACGGAATTAGATCCAAGGGCGGATGCCTCGAAGTCAAATCTTTACGATTAGGGAATCTATATGAACAGTTTGTGGTTTGCAATTGAGATGTGTGGAACTGAAGGAAATAAAACTAAACAATGAAAAATGACCTAATGAGCCTTTTTTGGATTTTGAATGAACTTGTTACTAAGTCAATGAATGACATGGCCTTGTTGTACTGTGGTCCCTAAATTAGTGTTCTGAAAAACACTAAATTATTTGTTTAGAAAAATTTCCTCCAAGGGTTACTTTGAGAAAAAACAAGTGTGGCTGGTTTGTTGACTTCACTATAGCCGCGGCCTTCACAATTCCCTTCATAAAGTTCTTATTTTCATAAAAGCAAGAGCGAATTAGTTTTTCAATGTCAAATAGGTTGAAATTAAAAAACTTAAACAAAAAAAAAAGCAAATGCAGAATTTAATTATTCATAAAAAGAATTTAATTGGCTTGGACCCCTTGGCTAGCAGTGTGTTTGTAATGTTATCCATGTATGTAATTAGGAAATTTTCTTTGGCTATTTCATTTTGTTTTAATTTATATTTTCCCATTTGATTGTGTTAGTTATCAACCATTTTCGCATGCCAGTGGTAAATTTCAGCGTCTTTTGTTTTGAGGCTGGAGACTATTCTTATATAATTCGTGTGCACGGCCCGCCAGAAATTACGAGATTCCATACCTTTCTTAAAGAAAAAATACCAGATATGGATGACAAACAAAATTTTCCATCCTAACAGCACCCGTGATAAAAAATATTCTTGTACTTGTGTACTGGTGGAACTCGTATCACAGATACAGTCATTCTAACTATCCTTAAGAGCGTGGCAGAGGAATGAAGGAAGCGGACTCTAAGCAAATAAACCATGGGTATTATTAGGTAGTAGCGGGACCCGTGGAAATTCCACGGACAATGTCATCGTTAAGCTAAGTAAACCCGTGAAAAAATTCTGTAAATATTACCTATGCTAACCTAACCTCTCCTAACCTAACATCCTAACCTAACCTATCCTAAGCTCACATATCCTAACCTAACATATTCTAACCTATCCAAACCTATCCTGATAAAATGTAAAACAAATCAACGCATGTAAAGGCCATCTTTTAATGTTACACTGAGGAATTCGGTATCCACGATACCGCAAACTCGGACAGCCTATGTTTCTCAAGAAGCGGACACCAAACAAATATATAATTAAATATATAAATAATCACATGACGGGTGTTATTAGGTTTGATTTTAGTTACTCCTGGCGCACACTGAATAAGCATTTTGCCTCACTTCTGATATCTGTATACCTAATGACCTAATTTGAATTTCAGTGAAATGGATTTTCTATAAAAAGTAAGGTGTACTTATAGTACCGTGCAAATTAGTCTTCCCAATAAAAATAAAGGAATAAGCTCAACTCAAGAAAAGCCCTACCCTTCTTGAGGTAAGCTGCGCTTTCTCTGATGTATTTCTAAATCTTTCGTGGTCATGCTACTTTTAAGCATTCATAATATTGGCTTCCGTGTTAGAGTGAAAATGTTGGTGCCTGATAGCAGCCTTGCAAAGTATAATCTCATCAACTTAAAGTGCACATACACACTATCAACGTCATGACAAATTTTGAAACGTATTAATTATGTACGCTTCATCACAATGCGCATCAAAGTAAGTTGGTTGGCGCCAAGAACCTCCTTGGTTGCAGCGGCCACGCACTGGGACAGAGGGGCGCAGAACACGGGGAGTCAGCAGGCGCAATGTAAGGCGAACTCTACATTCTGTCATTTCCAGCCATGTATTCAATTGTGGTGAAAAAATACTTTAGGATCAAATTCCTATTTTAACGCAAGAGTTGATTTTTACGACAATACGCATATTAGAAAAAAATGAAAATTTTAAAGGGCAAGCGCCACTCAATGATACATTGTGTTTTTCCTTTTACATATCGACTAACACAGCATAACTGGAGTTAATTCCGTTAGATTTTATTTTATGCTTTATAAGAAAGTGTCGTGATAAATTCCATCATCAGCTGAAAAACAACATGAAACATGATGCTCACGTTTTACCGTGCTTCTCAGTTGATGAAACATTTTTGCATTTCATTTATCCCTTTTAGTATCTTAATTCTGATTGCAGTAAATCTTTTGATGGTGAATATGATGACCTTGTTAGCGAAGTCTTAAAATTAGCTGTATATATGTTCTCCAATCGTAGTCGTTGGCTTTATCATGATTTTCATCTTAGATAGGCCTCATCGCTAGGCTGGAAATGTGGGCATTTACAGGATGTTCTATAATTAACACTGCAAATTTTTATCCCTACGTATTAAATATAAAATACAAAAGTATAAAATAACTTACGAACGCAAAATTAAAGGGGAAAGAGATTTGGTAATCTAAACCTTCAATTTCCTTTTTGCTCTAGTCGTCTCACTGGCATATATGAACTTTGAAGACAATGCGTCTAGGGGAAATTTTCTTTCTACGTCAGATTTATTGTGGACATGTTACTATTAATCATGTTTAATTTTATCATTGTTTGCTTTCTTAACGATGAAGTGGTGATAATGTGCTTTTAAATACTGTCTTCTCCTGCTTAGCTTCAACCTCAAATAACTCTGTGCGTAATTCATTTAACATAATCAGATAAAAAATTTTTTAACCAATCAGCAAGATACTTTTACATCCGTTGATGCTTCTTAATTCAGTTTGAATTTTGTTATCGGAATTTTTAAATGGGCATACACTGAATTGATCACATTTTGGGTAGAATGTACGCATTTATATTTTCAAGTATATTGCAGATGAACTGATGCAGAAACTTGGTCATAAATAATTATACTAGAAACTAGCTGGTAAGGACCGAGTGACGATAAAATATTCCCGCCATGGCATTACTCTGAAATAAAGTGTTAGCTTTATAATTATAAAATTTAGCGAAAGAATTTGGGGCAATAAGGTTTATGATCAAAATATTTTCTAAAAAGTATCATAATTTTAATTTTTTTATCGATAACATGATGCTCTCATTTCATATCAGAGGCAGAATAGCGTTTTCATGAGCTATGATGCACCTGATTGTGTCGACGTACAGAATGTGATGACGTACAGAAATTTGACAAGCACTCAACTTGAGATGGCATTCTTTTTTTCAAAATAATGTTGGCTGTTCAGTAATTTAAGAGAACATTGGTTAGTTTTTAATAATGGCTGACCTTATTCATTGTAAAAAATTTAAATTTTCTTATGTCATGGCATATATCAATCCATTTTCATCATAGGGTAATGTTCTGTCAAATCAAACATGGTACTTGTGAAAGTCTGGGAAAATATGTTACTGTAATATTTCATGACGCTGCGCAATAGCCACGATATCTTCATTTTAATTGCTACCAAAAGTGAAGTAAATTAGAAGTTATTGGCCAAATACCGGAATTAGAAGACTACTTCTGGGCAATAAATTGATTCATTCGACGACTAGGAAGTACATAATTTTCACGGTGTTGCAAGTTCATGACAGTTTTCCCTGTTACTTTAACGTTAACTCCACACATTGCAGGACCATGTGACTTGTTATTTTTTTATTTTTACTCAGCCTCAATTTGAACTTTAGAACATTCTTCAAATGAGCTCACTAATGAATGCTAGCAGAGGACGATTTTCTTTCAGCTGAGAGAATGTGGCATTCACTGTATTTGAAAATTTATTGATGTTTACATTTCGGCTAAAGTTGAAAATAATATTTTTCGCTTTACCATCCTTCAATTTAAATTACTTTTAAAATTGCGCCTTCGCTATTTTCAGGGTTTCATTATTTCAGTTTCTGTGTACATTGACTTCCTTTGAATAAAAGATAACTATTCATCTCCATTCTTAGATAAATTTTGAAAATTCTCTTTGCGCTTACTTTCTCATATACTGTATAGCGGAAAACTTGTTCAATACCGATAGATCATTCATGTTGTATGAAAGGAAGAATTGTACCGCAAAGAAATGGGTACCTAGTACTCTCCAAAATTGGCATTTGGTGAAGTCCAAGGATCAGCCAGCAAACTGTGTCGACGAAGCATTGCCAGTGGCCACAACTGTGAAGCGTTCAGTATTTTGGATTTGCTATGAGACTGTTATTCGGTAATAGTGAGTCCATGATTTGAGTTCTACGTCTTTCTGTCGGAACTTCAATGTTAACCTACGACGGAAGGTCTAGAACGAAAAATTTCCCTTCAATGGATTATAGGATTCAACACTACCGGAATGGTTATGAAGAAGAAACCCCCTGGTAATCTCGTTTCAGTTAGGATCCCGTGTAAATATGAATGACAGGAAAAAACGATTTTTGCTAGTTCTTCGCATTCTCCAAAACGTTTAGCACAACTCTGGGAATATCACTCTTTCTAGGACAATCTACACGTTTTAAATTTAGCCCTTACAAACAATGTTAGTCTAGCTCATGGCCGATCACAATTTTGCACGACACAGTTTTGTAAGAGAATGTTCACAATCCTTACTGATAACAGAGTGTAACAAAATTTGAAATTTCTATGTTTTTGATCAATTAATGTTATTTTCTGTTTCCTATCACCTAAAAAACAAAGAATATAATGATTCTTCTTTTCAAACTTTGATTTTACTAAACTGGCTAGCGATATTTTGAAACTAGCCTATTCAATTATCCCCAGCTATACACACAGATTCTACACTAATTTGGTGAAAAAAATTAAAGCATCCTCTAGATGACTCATCTTTAAACTATTCTTTCTAAACGTTTCACGAACTTCTAGAACATTCTTGCAATGTAAATGGCAGTTTAAATGCAGGAAACGTATGCTGCACAGGTTAGTTCAATTCTAGGCGTCACTGCGTAAACAAGTTGATCGTCATCAGTCATTACTATCTGCATTCTCCAAGCATGGCATTCAGAGGTTGTAAGCATCCGGCAGAGGCATTTTTCTACGTCTGTGGCGAGTTTATCAAAACTAGAGCTAAAAAAACTCTCTGGAAAGATAACTGAAGATGCGCGAGGCCTACAATGCACATTTCGGCATGCCTGTCGAGGATACGGACAAACCTTGGACTCCTCATTTTACCAGCGAACTCTGTAAAAGAGCTCTAGAAGGCAAGAAAAACACTAACATACTTATATACATTGTATATACTTTTTTATTTTAGCATATCATACTACACTGAGTTGAATGTATTTATACTTATGTTTTCATTCTTCTTTTTTACAGGTTGATCAGAGGGAAAAACAGAGCTATGAGATGTGCAATTACCCAAATTTGAAGGGAACCAACTGATCACTCAAGCAATTTCCTTTTCTGTATGGTAGACCCTTCCAAACGCCGAGCAGGCAAAAATGCGCCTGCTCTCATATATCCTGGCCTTCTGTCATCCATTGTGCCAGTGCTAGGCTACTCTGACCTCCCCGTACCCACTCCTCCTAAGAGAGAGCAGCAGTGCATGTTTACAAAAAGAGAGTAGTTCAGAAGAACATGAAGACAATGATCCAGAGTTCAGAGACGCAACTGATGAGAGAAATCTACATTATCCCAGCTATAGGAAGTCATCTATGACCTGAACTGAGATCTTGGCCTCACGAAGTCAAAGGACGAGCTTTTGACGTCAAGACTCAAGTAGTGGAATTTACTAGATGAGAGTGTGCGCACATCAAGTCAGAGAACGCGTAACCATCATTTTGTAAATTTTTTTCACTCGTCAAGATGAGCTTTGCTTTTGCCACGATGTGACCAGTCTGTTTGAGGTAATTGGAATTATCCTTTAACCCCAAAGAGTTGCGACTCTCTATCGCTAGCTCGTGCAGAATCCTCAAAGCAGTGCTTCTTCATAACGGGAATATGAACCCATCTCTCCCCCTCTTGATAGCTCTATCCAGCTTAAAGAGGAAAGCAAGAATATCAAGATCTTGCTAGATGCCTTGAAATATGAATAGTATCGTTGGAAGGTAATAGGAGACTTCAAAATGATGGCTTTCCTGATGGGTCTCCAAAGCGGATTTATCAAGTATTCTTGTTATCTCTGCCTTTCGGATAGCAGGGATACCTTGGCTCACTACCTCAAGCGGGACTGGCCACAGCGAACCAAGTATGATGTAAATAAGAAAAATGTCAGATAGGAGCCATTGCTGGATCCCAGAAAAGCACTGTTTCCTCTACTCCACTTAAAACTGAGTCTAATGCAACAACTCGGTAAATCTCTAGAAAAGAAGTCTCCAGCTTGCAAGTGCCTTCAAGGTTTCTTCCCTAAGTTGTTTGCAACGAAAGTTGAAGCCGGTGTCTTTATTGGTACACAAATAAAAAAGGTCATGGAGTGCAAGGAGCTTCCCAAAAAACTCTCCAGGACAGAGAGAGCAGCATGGAGCAGCCTCACCGCAAGAGTTCTTGGCTTCTTAGGGAATCATAAGGCCTAAAACTATGTGGAGCTTGTTTAGAACTTGGTGACAGACTATGCAAAATGGGTTGCAGGATGTCCCTTGAAGTCCATATCCTTGACGCCCATCTTCATAAATTTAAGAAAAACATGGGATCGTACTTCAAGGAGCAAGGCGATAAATTGTACTTTGAACGTCGCTACCAAGGGTCTTAAAATGAAAACGTAATGGGAGACCACATTTGGGGGGATGATTCGTGAAAATAATCTCCAGTAAGAGCTACTCATTTCTACTGTCTATTGTCTCAATAGTATAATTCTAAAATAAATAAATGCTATTATTGCATTATGTGTCGTTTTGAATTTACTTTGTTCAAGTCAAACATCAAATTTGCCGCTTTTTCCCAATGAGGATACGTAAAATAAAAAAATCTCATTATCCTGAACACAAAAGCAAAATTAAAAATGAATAAAAGTATTTTCTCATATTTTCTAGAAATAAGCATATAAGAAATAACAGTTTCAACTCAACGACAAAAACTTTGTTACACGGTGTAATCCACATTCTGTGGAGATGATGAAAGACGTCAAACACTGATTTGAACAGATTTTTGAAAATACAAAAACGTCAATTTTGTTCAGCAAAACCCCCCAGCTCAAAAGTGAATGTAGGACAGCAGATCACATCACGAAATCAAAAGGAATGACTGCAGTGACGTGGGATTACTTATTAATGAGATAATAAGGCGAGAAGAAAACATGGATGATCTATAGTACGTTAAATGAAATACATGAAACTGTTTTCACTTACATCTATTTAAACGATTTCCATCTCCATGAATGACAATGCAGGCATTCTTTTTTGACATGCGATTTCTCTATTCTACATTGTAGTTCATATCCTTTCTACAAATCAATGAGTACGAATGAAGGCTCCTCTATTTCTTGCAGCCTTGGTCAATATGAACCTCATTTCATTTATATTTCACTTTATAATTTCACAACAGTGTGTAAAACAATTTCCTGAAACGTGGACAGCTGGTCACCAGAAACAAGTGCTGCCTCTGAACAAGACGACAATTTAGCTTATAATTCGACGAACTCTTTACACGATTGATCAAATCAGTAGATCTTCAACAGCAAAGGAATAAGCTAAAGAGCGCCATGTTAATCTTTCAGTTCTTTTTGACATTTTAATTTTGCATATCCCCTGAAAAATTCTTCATTCCATTCAATGTTTATACCAGAGAATTAAAACACACAGAATTGAGAGACAGTCTTCCATTTTTCAAGAAGATGCTTCTCAACTGCTGTGATCATTCATTATTTATTCATTAGTTCATTATTTACAAGAAATCAGGTAATTTTCTTGTTTTTGAGTCAAATCAAATGAAGAACATTCAAAGTTCAGCCATGAAAACAAAACTAAGTGGTTACAAAATGAATGACGCTCAACAATCACCCAGAAATTCGTAATATTGGGTTACATTTAATCAAATGATGTAATTTAATCCCTTCTTTATTATTCACCAAAAAGAAAAAAGAAAATAATCCACACACACTCTCATGGAAAACGCGAATTAAGCGTAAATGCATTTCATAGCCACACAGTAGAAGCAACAATATTAAAATAACATAGAAAATAATTGATGGGGAACTACCACGAACATTACTATTATGTGGAAACGAGGAAAGTGGTCAAAATAAAGTTATGGGTCCTCGCAATGTTTCTGCCATGTTCGTCACACCTGACGATGACACAAATTTGAAGGAAAGAAATTAAATGTAAAATGAATATACACCGCAATTTTCTCGTAAAATACCGACAGAAAAATTATACTTCACGAACTAAGATGTCAATTAGGATTCACCCTTTGAAAGCCTTGAAATAAGTGAAGGTATGCATTTTACCGGTGAGGTGGCTTTTGATGACGCTCGAATTTAATTCAGTCAAAGTTTTAAATGCGAGCTTCAGGATTCAAGGATATTCAGATTTTACTTTCTTTCGGTGAGTACCACTTTGAATGGCAATGGTTGGTTCAAAATTGTCTGCAAGGGATTAACGTCAAGCGATAACGTGACTCCTTCTGGCGGTTCGATTTTAAATCGCTGCAAGATGGCCGCCCCGAATAGAAATAGTTCCATGCGCGCCAGCGATTCTCCGAGGCACTGACGTCGACCTACGGAAGGAATCAGACGATGATTGGAATGAGTAAGTGTTCATCGAAATAATCTGTAATTATTAAATTCACTTTAACATTTTTTATAGTATGAAAATTCCCGTCAGCCGTTCCAGCTAGTTCTCAGAGTTTTTGTACAACGACAACGATTCTTTGGCACAAGGGGCATTGATCACACTGGAGAACAAAATTCTACTTTTTGTCAGTTGCACACATTGTGAAACCTGATCCTGGGTAAACTGAGGTCACTGATTTCAAATATGGCATGTGTTATTTTCTACCGGGTCAAGTTTACTTACACTGAGTTATCTACCATTTACTTCTGTAAATAGATTAGTAGACCATCAGATAATGCTGATAAAATTATAAACCAGTTTAAAATAATGTAATTCAAAACCATTACGAACTTGCAGAATTTATTCATAATTACTGTTCTTATCATGGCAGGCACATTTTGAATCCATCAGTTGCTTCAGCGAAGAATGCCAGATTTACTCAGGCAGAAATTTGCGTTTAATGGATCGTTTAGAATGTCGCTTCCCTGTGCTGTCTCGCTGAATACTCGAGCAATAGTCGGCCATCATGTGAACGTCCCAGCGACCTTGATATCGATCTTCAATGATTTTGATTTCCTGGCGAAAGCGTTTGCCCTGCTCATCACTCACGCCCCTCAAGTTTGCGGGAATTATTCAATATGACTGTTCAAGAAATTAATCTTAATGCATTTCAATAAAGATTCAACGAGCTCATTATATTCCTTTGATTTCCTGTTTCCAAAAAAGATCCTTAGGACAGAAAAAAATGCCCCCAGCCCCCATGTATTTTTCTTTTCAGTCATAGATTGAGTGAAAGCTTGATCTTCAATCAGCTTCTCAATTTGAGGGCCGTCGAAAAACCTACTTTGAGTTTTTCTGTCGTTACACAACGCGTTACACAAATACTTGAAGCAGTCACTGTCAGTATTGAACGCCTCGATGAACTGCTTCTTAGGCCCTGGCTGGGTACAACGTGGCGGGAAAACTTTTTTTGACATTCCATGACGTTTTTTTCTTCAACATCGTTGCTTTCCTTAACTGGCCATTCCTTCAGTGTCTGTCTTTGGCTCCGCTGTCCCAAAGGCACACAAAGCAAGGGAATTTTGTGTCGCAACTTTGCTGTCCTACCAAGAAATGATTATTTTTAGATGAACATCGACAGGTTCTTCGTGGCATTTCCGATGACTCGTTGAAAAATTTTTTGGTTTGGAACCTTACGAGGATTTTTCGGGTAGAACTTTGTTTCAAAAACCCTCTTCACTACTGCAATGTACTTGACTTCTCCCTACTTCAGAATGATGAACTTGGATTCTTTGGCAGAGAAGGGAGAATCTTTCCTGAAGCTGAACTTCTGGTGTGCAGGGTCAGTCATTTTCAAATTCGAGTTGCATTAAATGACACAAAGACAGCAACACATATCCATGCATCTGTTATCATATCAACGGAATAATAAAATCTTCCTTAGGGGAGAGCTGGAAAAACGTTGGTGATGTTAGTTTTTTGTTTAGTCCACCAGATTTTTACAATTCAAAATTTTCACTCAAGTTGATCATCTTGTAGCAGAATGCATCTGGATGCATGACACATTTACTTTACCCTGATTGAGAAACTATTTTTCCTTCAACAGCTTTCTCAAATGTGTAAAAATAACATTAACACTTCTCATAGTGATAAAATTTTATTTACCAGCACTGAACTGTTAAATTCAATCAACATTCTTGATAAAATAGAAACACGGTTGCTTGGCATGAAAACGTTGACTTGATCTTCACAAACGAATGCCACTTTTGAAATCAGTTACCTCAAACCCTCTACAATCAAGTGTCAGAACTCATGGAGCCAAAAGTGTGTTCCCCAGTGTTTTCGCGAAATAGTTAGCTATAATTAGTTATAACCATAAAATAATTAGCTATCACGTTTAATTACTTCTTAACTTACCAACTGAGAAAGGCATGAAATTTTCTTTTTTTCCCACTAACGCGCCACTTTCATCCAGGAAACGATCAGGATTGAACTTTTCCGGTTTCTTCCAATGAGAGTCGTCAAGGTGGCAAGACTTGACGCATCCCACAACGATGGTGTCCTGGGGTTGAACAAGTAATAGATAGGTTTCCTTCTGTATATGAGAACTACATATTTAATGTACATCATCTAGAGACTGTTAATTGAATAGAGCTTAGATAAATTGTGCATTCTTTCTGTTATAAACAATTTTTTTAAACCATTTATTTACCACAAGAGAGACAACAGTAGATTGCTTTTTAGGTCTAGTACAATGGACACATTTGAGTATAGCTACCTGTGGACCCGAATAAGTTTAGCCCCTTCTAGGGCATCCTATCATCAACGTTATATTCTAAGGTGTACCATAATGTTAACCAAATTCACCAAACCTAGTCGCACACTAGACTGATCATCGAATTGTTTCTTTCAGGATTTGATGCCTAGTTTTCGATTATAGTTCGGCTAAATAAACAGTATATTCTAGAAAAGACTTGAAAACAGACTTATGTTAATTATAGTTAATCATGACAAACTACCCTATCAAGATGAATCATATAACAGAAAAGATTTGACCTGATTACCTTACGTGATTAATGTTAAAATAGTGACAGGGTTTCAAAATTCGTTTTGACAGCTTTGTAAAAATTTTTTCACCGATCTCAGCAGGGATTGAATTCGAAGTTTTAGTTCCAATAAAGAGGATACATGTGTTGTGACCGAGCTTTTAAATAATAAGAAATTAGAAAGTTATTTCTATTTCGGGTGAGGACAGCGTCCCACATTCGGACCTTTTTTTATTATTGAACCTAGAGCAATGAAATTTGGTATACTGATGGGAAATGCAATTGGGAATCATTTGTCGTCTGTGAAAAAAGGCAATTTTCCCCATAGAAAACGAGATATTGATAGAAAACGAGATTTTTGAGGGGGTTTTTCAAAATGCATCTCCTCCGACAGTTTTTGAGTAATAGTGATGATTTTGGTATCATTGGATGCGGAAAGACGTGGACATTACAGAAAGTCTTATGCTGTTCCCCAAATTTCCAGTTTTAATTAAAAAAAATGAAAATACTCGTGAGCAAATTTTGGTTTCATAAAATACAGATTAATGACGTCATAACTTTGAACAAAAATTAATTGTGAAGTCAATTAAGACTTTTTGAAAAGCCCTCGGCTTTCCGCATCCAATCATATCAAAATCATCACGGTAGCTTGAAAACTGTAGGAGGATATGCATTTTGAAACCCCAATGTCCATTGTTTACATAATAAGCAAAACAAAGAAAGATGAAAAATTTTAATTAAAAATTTAAACAAATTTTGGTTCAGGTTAGACCTTTAAAATCATTATAGAGTAATACAGAGACAAATGAAATGGCATAGCAACGTCGCGCCGTGAAGAAAGGGCCAAGGGGGAGGTGTAACATGATAAAATACCACTTCCCCCTCCCCTCCCCCCATTCTGCAAACCCCCGTTGCGGGCGAACGAGTAAACGTACGAGTCTCATTTTTTCACAGGATGTACCTGACCTCTTACACTTCCTATTGCAGCAATAATCCCTATTTCTCAAATGGTCTCAAAATCCTGGATTCCTTTGGGGGACGCTGTCCTGACCGCTGTCGCAGTTTGGGGAGTTATTATTATTATTATTATTAAATCAAGCAACGCAACCCAACGGGACGGATCGTGGATCCATAGATTTCCCATAGGAAACCCCGCCAGCATCAACTCCACGAACAGTGAAACAAAAACAAAGAACAAAGAAAAAACTAAAGGAAGAAAGAAGGAGAAGGAGACATCAGCCACGCAACAACCAGGACTTGACAGCACCCTTGAAACCACCCAACGAACCCGAATCAAACACGGCAGAGGGAAGGGAGTTCCAGCGGGCAACGG
>JACJUY010002564.1:77749-104261 GCA_014220935.1 Platorchestia sp. MABIK | reverse complement strand
ATTGTGCAAGGTATTGGCTGTCTTGCACAGGACTTCAGCAACGAGCGATGGCTGGATTTGCGACAAAATTTCACACCAGCTCTTGGGCCCCAAGAACCTGAAGACGAATAGAAAGAAGAGAAAAAAACCATGATATCATCATTCGTTTTCCAAGCACTCTTTAGCGCAATACTAATTGAGCCCAATCCAAAATTATTAATCGTTTTGCGACTCTAAAAGCGTGGGAGTTTTGAAAACGACTGCTGAACCGTTGCACCATTATTTAAGAAAAAAAATCACAAAGGGAAAAGTGATTATGTTCTGATGAAATTCATAATAAAATTCAGTATCAATACAATTCAGAATCATCATTGGTCTGGGAGCAAGGAATAGTTTGTAGTGTGCAAAAGGCACTCAAGTAGCTTTACAAAATAAATCAAAAAAAGTCAAATAGAAATGGACGGCAGAATTTTCTTAAAATTATTATGAGTCGTGCTTACATGTTAAACTTCCGAGTACACTAGATCAATCGGCCGTTTGTTACTTTACAAGACAACTTTAAAGATCTTTAACGAAAACGAAAGTAACCCATTTTGAGCCAGAAAAACACATATTCAATTCTAGTCCCTAAACTACACAATTTTCTCTAGAATATAAGAAGCTCATCTTGTGGAAATATGAACAGAGAAATCGTGGAGAAGATGAAGATATTCGATGAACGCGTATATTGGAACCAAAGTAACATATTGAGACACCTTCCATCAAATCACTAGAGATACCTCTTTCATTTCCCTAAGGCAAGAATAATCTAGTCATTTTCAACATACTCTAACTTTTTTAACTATTTTTCGCGTTGGCACTTAGTAATTACTCTCGAATTTGAGCTCTAAATATCTTCTATAGTACTTTTTATAAAACACTCTTCCAATTCGTCAGAAAGTGAAAGAAAGCGATGCTCATCCTCGTCATCTCCCTCGCGTATTGAGTCCACTTTATGAAAAAATGTCAATCTTATTCCTCGTCTATTCGGTGCAATGGCAAATAACCCTCAAATTAATGCCTAAAAGTGTCAGAATCGCTGTTATCATATTTCATCCGAGGAGAAAGGGAGCAACGCTCTTCTTATCCTTGCCTGTACTCACAATCTTCAGTACAACTTCTGAAAAAATTGAGAATTTGATGCAGGTCTCATTTTGAACTACACGTAAACGCGTCAAATTATTCACAAAATATAGAAAAACAGGTTGTATCTAAAAAAAGTTGAAACACCTTATATTTTACATCAGATTTGATTTGAGGATTTCGCAATATAAAAATCTTAATTGATAGATGAATTACTTGAGGTGGACAATTGCAGTGACAGAAGTTAATTGAATTATTGGAAGGAAAAATAAAAACATATTCTCCTGGACATTTTACTGTGTAAACGGTGACAAATCCTGACCGCTCTATGTTAAATCTAACAAACTTTATGACTTCTGGTTGTAATTAAAATCAATGTCCGATTATCACTCGCACGAACTTACAGAAAGCGAAAAAAACGGCTGTGATTATTCAAGTCATCATAATGAACATTAAAAACACATTAAAGCATTGTTTACGCTGTTTTACGAAGGGAAAATATAAAAATAGTTTATGAGTAGTTCAGAAATCACGTCAAAAATTATATAAAAAGCTCATGTAAAAATAACTGTCGTCTACACTCAAATGTTCCAAATTCAAACATTTAGACAACACATGCAGTAATGATGTCCGGTAATCGCCAACACAATTACTCTGAAAAACCCGCAAAACCCTTGAATCACTCAAGATTTCTTTCTGAAAGGACAAAAACGTCAAGCATTCTCTACATGACCTCACAAATGAAGTTATAAAAATGTTTACTAGATTCAGAATTTAAATCACAAATCAAATAAGAAACTGAAAGAAAATAACTTTTCGCTCAAATTTACAAATTTAAAAATGATGTTTGAAAAATTTACATCTCTCCATTTGTGTAAAAAACCTAAAAAATAATTCGACACAAAAAATTGAACAATTTTTTCAGAAAATGCAGCTTTTGAGAGGTAAATGTCATTGCAAATCTTGTAGATACTTTTTCGTTAACGTAGACGAAACCGTAATTATAACACAACTACCGGTCAAACTTATCATTCAAACTCTACGGAACAAATTCACTAAGGTAAATATTCGTTCATGCGTACACCAATTTCTGCGCCTCCAACGCACTTGATTGGAGTAATTAAAAGATAAATGGAAAGGATAGAAATCGCTCTCAATAAAAATGTTTAAATATATGGCTGATTTAACATTTCCTCTCCCCTAATGCTTGATGAATTATCCTCTTTTTGGTGTTTTTTTCTGTTTAGAAATTGCCAAAGTCACCTCATAGAATTGCATTAAAACCATATTTACAAAATAATGGGCCAGCTCACGTCCCGCCATTTGTTAGAGCATTCGAAAAAAACTGCTCATAAGAAGGAATACTCATACTTCGAACTAAAATAATTTCTACATTGTGAAGAAAATGGCTGAATTGCGATCTAAAAATTCAACAGCTTAAACCATTTCAGGTCAAATGCAGTACATTTCTTTTGGCATTTGCATATTGAATGTAAGCAAAAAATTCTCATCTTCGATGAAAAAGAACTCTACGTTTGGTAAACAAGAGTCGACTCCTCATCAAGTTTATCAACAAACAACTCTTCCCTAATGCTCCACCGCAAAAATAACCACCACCATAGTGCTTTTGCTGCACAAGGCAGAAATCGTACTGGAGTTACATCATCTTCATAACAAAGAAGTGTTCCCAGCTGGGTAGAAGATTTTCAAATACACCTGACGTTGAGCATATCAACCTCGGAAACACTGACAAAATCTATGAACTCACAGAATGCCACCCTCAAAAAGGTAATTTCGGTCCCTCAAATAAACGTTAAAATATAGATAATATCAAAGTAAAACGTATCAATTCATGTTGCCTAAATGATAAATTGGATGACTTCAGAGTAATCTTGGTTACTCAAGAAATTCACATTTTATGCATCTTCGAAACATGGTTTGATTCACGAACCCAAAGTTAGTTTTTAATATTTCCGATTACGTGTTGTATCGCTATGATATCGTTAAAAGTTACAGAGGTAGTGGATCTTGTTTTCCTGAAAGAGGTATACTCATCATCACTTCTGGCTAATGAAGTTTGCGAATGTATAGAAATAGTTTGGCTCCGAGTACAAATAAATTAAACATAAATCCGTCATCATTGACAGCCTTTACAGACACTCATCGGACACACTACGTCCGACATTAGAGTTTATTGAGAAATCTTTCAAATAAATTTTATCAATAAAAAAGTCATTCTGTTTTTTTTAGAGATTTTAACGTTGACTTAGCGAACAAAAACCACCAGTTAAGCAAATTATCGTTCAAACTAAACTTATCTCAAATGGTCAAAGAACCAACTCGCACATTGCTAGAGTCTAGAACTCTTCGCAATCTAGCTATCATAAATAATCCTACATCAATACTCATTATAGCAAAATCACATTTATTTCCTACTTCCACTCTATAAAATGTCAAATTAACATTGCGAAGGATAAGCGGAATAACAATTATATGACCTATCGTTTGAAAAGCCACTACTCAGCAGAACAATTCAATGAAAAACTGCTAAAATAGGTGCGCCGAATTTTAGAGCACGATGAAATCTGATGATGTTGGCGCACAAGTTTCAATCTGTCACGGACATTTTACAGCGACTCTTAAATGAATGCGCATCCTATATCACAAAAAAAGCCAAAATACACTGTTTGGACTATAGACGAAATTGCACCTGAGCAGAATGAAAAGACTTACGGCCGCGAGAAAATAAAAGTAGATCAGGCAGTGCTCTGTGATAGAGATATAAATAGGAACATGAAAAGATTATTTGAAAGAAAATAACGGAAGCAAAGCAAACACTCTTTCGTCAGGAACTACTAACATCAAAAAATAATTCGAAATGAATGTGGGAAATCGTTAGTGATGTAGCCCCTTATAAAAAATGTACACTGCAATATTATTTGGAAATCTTTTCTCCAGGTAAACTTATCCTTTTAGGGATCATCACAGGGACTAATCCGGAGTCAGGTCTGAAGAACGGGCTAGTCATTCAATATCACGAAATGCTGAGGTCATTTTTCTCAGAAAATACTAACGCAGAATACACATAAGATACAATATTCTTTAAGAACAATGTATTCAAAAATGATTTAAAATAAAATTAGTATTCCTAAGGATTCAATAAATGCTTGTTTTTTTCCAAATCTATCTGATATTGCGGGAGTTAGGGATTTTAAAAGGACTCATGTTTAAAAATCACTCGTTATAACCATGTAAGAACGGCTTTTTAAGTTCTACAGCTTTCGAAGTTTAACGATTTGTCATTTTTTCAAAGTGTTAGTTCCAGTTCTCCTTTCGAGGCTGCGAATTAGCAGAGAAGCATTATTATAAAGAAAGAGTTTCAAACCCTCAAACCGACATACTGCAGAATAACGACATATTCAATTCCGAAATATTGCCTGTGCGCTCATTTAGATCTTTGATTGTCGAGGGATATTACTATTTCAGAGTCGAGTTCGCAAAAACAGGGTTCAATGAGATGCAAATAAAAATTGCGTGAGTTTCTTGACGGCGAAAATACTCCATCATGTAATAGATCTGTACATTCGAGAAAGCCAAACGGGTATCCAGTACGAAAAAAAAGCGTTTGATGGAACTCTGAATTATTTCTCCAGGTAATCATTCAATTATTATAGGTGACTATGAGCTCATAATGTCTTCAAATATATCCGGAGTTGCATTTGAAAGCAATTTACATTATTGCAGCGGAGGAGATGGCGGCGTAAGTTCTTCTAAGCCAAATTAGTAACGTTTAGTGTTGTTTTCTCTAGCTAAAATTCTTAAACTTTACTTGGAAAAAGCAAAACTTGAGAATTTTGGCCAGAAAAACAGCGCGTGAAGTATAATCGTCTCAGAAAGACAAGCGCTGCGGTTTTAGCGCTATGAAGCTGAATCTGCTAAAAAATAAAGCTGGACATGTTGGTATTGCTGCTGTGACTGCAGAAATTAATGCTTACGTGGTAGTGGAAATGTGCGCATTTAAACCAGGAAACAGGAAAACGAGTGACCACTCGTAAGCTTCATCACACAATACGTATTTAGGTCCCTGATTATTGGAGCGAGTTCTTCGACATCAAACTATAGGAAGGGGGTTTGGCGAAGAGGAAACCCTGTTTTGTTCAATTGAGAATGCCTCTCAGATAGGGCTTATCAGAAACAGGAAGGATGAATGCAACTGAATTCTAAAGTTAATAGAAAAATTCAAAACTCACTCTTTTATTTGGCCCGGAATGTTTTCAATTAGTCCTATTTTAACAAAAATTGCAATAAAAGAAAGCAACGGGCAACGCAGCCCGCTGCAATTCGGAAACGATACATGCAAACGGTGGAGGAAGCAATCGAGCTCATAGAAGATATATTTGAAAATGAATCCACTAAAGCAGTCTATTCTTCTTTTGTATTAAAACTAATGGCATAAAACCGATACTTGCATTGTACTTCATCTCATACAAACCTCAGCTTTAAAAGTAGAATGACTATTAATTCCTGTGACTCAACTAATACGATACCTGATTAACTTTATAAGCTAGAGGAGGAAGAAAACTGTTTGGTGAGGAAGAAAATTGCTTCGTCTGCTACATCTGCGACGAAAGTGCTTCATATGTAGAGTTCATGAATTGTAGCTGCATCATTTTGATCTGAATCATGGTGTTTTGCATCTTTGTAAATTCGGCAGAAGTTCAGACTTCATTTATATTCTAGTTTTTTATTATAACTGGGTGCACAGGGAACTTGCATAAATTGGAGTTCCCATAAAATAAAATCACCGCGTGTTTTCACTCGAGCAATAACTCGTTTTTGTTTTTTGTATAAAATATACGCATAAGTATTCATTTCTAAGATAAAGAGAAGAATCGGAGTAGATCTAAAATTCATTTTTTGTCAAGCATTTGAGAAAATAAAATTTTATTTTCAGTGCTGGAGTATGAGAAAACAATCAAACCTGAATTATATCGAAACTGGCATCATACAAATATGCATCTGTCATTGACCATTATCGGTCATTATATTGAACTATCATAAGTCCATATTTTAGATAAAAAGAAACTGTCCAATATTGTATTCTCAATTCTTTAAATGGAACACACTTGCGACACTATCTGTGCACTTTTATCAGTAAATTTACTCCGTCACATGGCGGTGAAACTATTCAAAGCTCTCAATAAAATTTCCGTTCACAGTGCAACTAGACTCGTGCCCATGCTCCCATAATCTTTCCAGTTAAGTAAAATTATCATTCAGTAAATTCCCGTTTTTACAATGCGTTCTGCATCTCATGCACTACACTCTTCGAATGCTAATGCAAACTTCAAATGCAATTCCAAGGACAATGTCCAAAATATGATTAAATGAGTACTTTAAAATTATTTAAGCACACTATTCGCGTCCACTGAAACACGCTCTTCGACTTCAATTGAACAGATACCGCACTGTCCATGCTACGAATTGGAACGCTTGGTATCGAAACGCATGGCTTCTAACACTTCATTTTAATTCACTATCGAACTCTCGTCCACTTTGAACTATGATCTATTTGTTTACTCAGCATTATTGAGCTCTGCATAGTATATTAGAGCACAGTAGCGGCGCTTGTTATGCTCTAGATGGAGAGTTTTTTGCCCCGGAAATACAAATGTAATGATAGTGGGTTATCCAAGACTTTTAACACGCACTGTCTAGGAATTAAGTCAGTTAGTTTCACGTGTATAACAAATGTGGAAGTTCTTCGTGTAGGAAATCACTGCCATTGAAATTCGACTCACTCTCGTCGCGCTTCGATGCGAGTCTGAGCTTCGCTTTCAAAGCGCGAGAAACTTCCAGGGAGATGCCTTCGCGCTATTCAGATGCTGAGTCCATTCAGGTTACAGTCTTGAAGATGACCAAGCAATTCACAGAAAGGTCTGCATGGAATCCATGAGGCGAGAGTGGCACTCTCGATTTAAATGGAGCCATGTACAAACTGAGAACAATCACCAATTGAAAATTAACTGTTAGAAAGCCTTATTGAAAATGGAGCTCTAATGGCAATCGGGTGACGATGCAAGTCAGTTCGGCTATACCAGAGGCACCTGGAGAGATTAACGGTATTGCTTGCATGTGAGGACTTTAGGAAGTTTTAAATCGAATGACCTCTTTACACTTGTTTGGAGTTATTAGTACATCTTGCAGTATCATTTGTTTTAATTTAATTTGAAGCATTCCTTTTCAGATTTATGTTCAGTTTCAAATTAATTTTAGACAAGCTGCTATGAATATGAGCATTTAAACTGCTGTGAGAGAATGCATTCTCTATTTCTATCATTGTTGTACTTATTGAGCTCACTTTTCCGAAGGTTTTTTCGCGCGATCGTTGTGAAATTATAGCCTTATTGAAGCAGAATTTTATTTTTTGTCATAAATGAAATTTTCAAGTGTAATAAAAACTTAAATGTAGTCTAATTTTTTTGATCAATTAAATTTCAGAACTGTGAATATACGTATTTTATGCTTCAATTTACAGTAATCAATTAGAGTTTTCACCTAGGAAACAAGAACTTCAGTCTACGATCAGCTTTTAAAATTTGTGTCTCTTGACTGTTCTGAGACATTGATAAATATGCTTCGCTAACTTGCTTTCTCTCTATTTTTTTAAGGGGCAACGTAATGTTTTTTTTACTCTCACAGTACGTGCATGTCAGTGAGAATAATTTCTCCTAACATATTTAATCCTCCACTCTTAATTTCTACACAGACATATAAGTTCTTCTCATCGAGAGTTGAAAAGCGCAAATTTTATTCTATGTATAAGTGTGATGCACAACTGTATCAGCCATTAATTTTTTTGAATCTTCATGAAATTTATGTTATTGTGGCAGGCTCTAAACGGTAATGCAAGGGATAGTTATCCCACAATATCTATAAAATTTTTACTTGCTAGCTATCCTACAGCTCCGGTCAAATTCTTGGGATGAGTTCATCACTTTCAAGTCAATGTGGGCAACGTCGTAAATTTTCTGACGCATTCTCATCATTTTCTAGGATGGTTAGACTAGTCCTGGAAGTAGCAATTAATTCAGGAGAGGTTCGGGCTTTTGGGCCATGAGAGCATTTCGACCATCAAGTTCCCGAAAGAATGCTACTCATTGTCAGGTGGAGAATCAAAATTGCAAATCCTGTGCCTGCTAAGTCTTTGAATTATTATAAGACCAACAAACTCTTTCTATTTGCTCAACATAACAATGAGTATTTCAACATTTCATTTGGATCTTCATTTATATCATATCCAAAATAATTCAATTTGGATCCCTCAGATGTTCAAGACAGCCTCGTAAACTCAGTGTTGCATCAAGTAGCAAGATTTGAGAAATTTTCTCTAGGGCTTTTGTGAGACTGTTTCTAAGCTCCAGTCGCATGGGAAGGAACACAGAGGCTCCAGACTCCAGAATGGACCAAACAGATATTCCAACGGATGTGATCATGAGATGAGGAGAGGAGCCACCTTTCCTTGCTCCAAATCTCAGAAACTGGGACTCACACCCTAATCCATCCTGGTGTTAATACTAAGATACATAAAAAAAGAGGGTGTGCTCTCTCACTGGGAAGTAAACGGCTTGTTTTAATATGCTTTCTACTCCTTTCAAAAGCTGGAGTGAAAATTTCCTCAAACCACAAATTTATTTTCATTTTTTCTCCTCTCGCTGAACAAAAATGGGAAGAAATTTTCGTGTGGTACGACTGTGGCAGAGACTGCGAGAAAGGCAAACTTTCATCATCAATTCTGCGGGACCTGAAGTATAGGTTGAGGTTGTCATATAATGACGTCATCTAACTGAAGGTTTGATGTAGTCTACTGTGGATATAAATTCCCCTCGTAAAGTTCTCGTTCATTTATGTAGTCGCATAAGAATAAAAATACCACAGATAGAATTGCAATCTTAGTTCAGGGTCCGACTTGTGACATAAAGTAGCGGGTGACTGCCTGTGGGACAGCACCGGGACGAAGCATCAACTACCGCGATTGTAGAAACTTTTTTAATCTAGGCATATAGATGTACTTCAATATATTTCCAGGGTTTCTAAATAAAAGTTTTGACAAAATCAACTAGTATTTTTTTCATATGTAATTACTAGGAAGGCGGGAGAAAGATTATATTGAGGTAGAAATAATGTGCAATAGAACATTTTGTAGACCATCTGTTTTTTATTGAAGTTGTTGAGCTTTGCTTGAGCGTTTTCTTTCTAATGAGTAAATACTGACATAGCTCTAACTTTAATCTCACCACAATGTTGGTTTTACTTTGATGATTACTTGAATGATTCAGTCATATTTCACTTTCAAATTTGCGGAGATGAATGAGCACTTTGCACAGAAATTGTGTTTATTTAAGTAGTATTTTTAACGCAAGTGTATATTAATGAATTTTACGTTGTCAATCCCGAACCTTTTCTCAATCGAAGTAGCAAATGACATGAAATATTAATTAAAATTTTTCTAACATTTATTACGCTTACTTCATGCTGATACTTATGATTCATTACGTGTAAAAAAATGAAAGAATCACATGAAAGTGAATGGTCATTGAAATGTCAGAACGTGAACGAGTTAAACCCTCATTTGTTTAACTCAAAATGAAATATGTGAATGAGAGTTAGTACCATGGCGTTCAAGTAGTATAATAATAACTGAGTAAACAAGTAACTTTAATTTCATATCATCAAGTCTAATTTCAAATTCATTTTGAAGAATTCAGTTGCATAAGAAGAATTTTTCCCTCCAAAATGATAACCCACATTGAGAAGATGAATGACTATTTTCTGTGAGACATCATAGTTGAATCTTAGATATATCAGCCCCGTTTATTAACTTAGAAAACAGCGGCAAGTCATTGTCAATGCAGTTGTAATGTTGTCTCCAGTGGTTGAGGTCTTCATAAATGGTAATGGAGGTGTCCGAATGCAGTTTTTCGCACAGTTGGCACCACGAGATTTGGTTGTACTCAGGCGTGACCATGGCCTTGTAGCGCATCACAGCCTTGTAGGTAATCTTCCACCTGCAACAAATTGCAGTCCGAACACTTCTTTCTGGTTGGACATAAAACACTTCTTAATATATATATGTCGAGAGATAACCTTAATCCTTCTGAGGGTTTGACAATTAGATATAGCTTTAATATTTCGTTAAACGTACAGGGAGAAATAACAATAATACTTCTTTATTAGGCTAGGGACAACTTCAACATTTCGTTCGAGACAAGAGAACAAGCAAGCGTCTTCATGTAGTAAGAAATCATCGAAACAGTTCTTTACGTGCCAAAAATAACCCTAACGCTTCATCATGTGGTGATCAATAACTTTAAAAGTTTTTAGTTTGTCAACAGATAGAAGTAAAAGGATGTTTTATTTTAATCAAGCCTAATACATATCGTATTGCACACTGTTTTTTCAAATGCCTTTTAACTAGCCTCAGGACATAATGACGGTTACCCCCGGTTCATCCGGCACCCATTTCTGACACCTGGGTAAAATCGAAAATTGCGGCTGAGTGCTGCTCCCTTTTACCAACGGGGTGAATCACCGGGGGACAATATCGGGTTTCGAGCTGCCGACCTTTCCCACGAAGGGCGCGCGCTCTAAACACAACCGTTGGACTACGGAGACCACTACGAGTCCAAAATTACCCTTAACACAACTCCGTGCAATATTTGGCAGTCTTAATAGGTATACATGGTGAGAGAGAAGGGACCTAAGGAGCTCTACAGGCGCAAAAATGGACGTAGGTCGTAGGTCTCTAGAGCAAAAGATGGCCATCATTCGAATAATGAGTCAAAGATGACCTCACATCTAACAGCGCAATTGATCGGAATGCGTCTGCCCCACGCATTTCCCATCATGCCTCAAAACGGTCGAGAAAATATTGACTCGTCAGAGAATACGTTCTTGTCAAATCGACTTAGCATCTGTAGAATCTCCTCTACAATTTTTCCGATAATCGAATTTCCTCTCCAAAAATGCCACCGACCATTCGAGAATAAATTATTTTAATTGTAAAACTTCAAAACATTGGTTTCGGAATTTCTGAGAATCACTTGAGATATTCGTACCGATCTCGTTTGCCCTCAGTCTACAGTGTCCTCTTACACAGCGACAAACTCCAAACGTATTCTACCAGCATTATTAACTTTCCCCCCTTCTATTACATTATTGCAGTTCTTCACCGTACATTTAGAGAATCTTTTATACTGCAGGCAAGAAATTATTGGTAGCATTGGTATTTCTTAATAAATTGTTTCTGTCATAAAGTCAGCTCATGTTTCTTGTGACACCGATAGTACGCGTTTGTTCGCATCAATCACACCCAAGCCTTACAGTACATTGCCTTCAATCATCTGAGCTGGATGCGAGGGCCATGAAGTAGCAACAGAGAGAGAGGGCTCAGAAAGTTGTCTATTGTATGGTGCTCCTGTTGGGGCGTGCTTGTATCACAACTGTGTTCCAATCAATAATGGAGGCTTGGTTTTACCAGCAGTTTTTGACGTCACTCATCACTTACAAAATAAGTAGCCGTCAAAGTGCATCTTTAAGATATTATGTGCTCAGTCACCATCGAACAGTGATTCGAAATAGCACAGCAAGTATTTTTAAACACGTGCTCTGTGAATATTCAATAGCAGGGGCTTTCGACGACAACTTTCATAAATTTCACAATTTGAGGATTACTCCAGGATCTTCCACGTGATCTCCGATTCTCGGTACCTAAGAAGTGAATTCGGCGTTCAGTGTTCGGCCCCATTCAA
The DNA here is from genome assembly GCA_014220935.1 of Platorchestia sp. MABIK. Taxonomy (NCBI): domain Eukaryota; kingdom Metazoa; phylum Arthropoda; class Malacostraca; order Amphipoda; family Talitridae; genus Platorchestia; species Platorchestia sp. MABIK. The sequence goes on along the minus strand of JACJUY010002564.1, from coordinate 92,349 downwards.
GTTCAGTGTTCCGAAAGTATTTAAAAAATGCAACGTGTTTCTTCTTGCAACTTTCCTGCGATTGCATGTGTTAGAACTTTCTGTTAGCAATGAATCTCTTGATCTATTCTTGACTATCGTATCTCGTGTTTGTTACTTGGAAAAACGATAGTGAACCTTCAATACCGCACATAACCGCTGTCTAAAGGCATAATCTGATGAAATGACGCCACCCAAACCTGAGTTACAGTTAAAAATCTCCATATACTTATTCAAATTACTCGTTTCTCACCACCCTGGTAGTGATTGCAGATTTGTTAATTAATTGATGGATTAATACTGAGATGCATAAAAAAGGAAAATCAGGTCATGTGTAATTTGCGTCTAATATCAATGATGAAAATAAATTCGTGGCAACGATGCACAGCGGAAATAAAATACCTCAAGATAAACAATTTTTGTAAATGATGCTGCAGCACTGGGGTATGAAATACTGACAAACGAATAGAAAATCTCCCAACTGTACATGGGAATGTACCGCTCACTACATCAAAAGGTTGCTCTCTCTACATAAAAAGATGCCGCATACAACTTGAAGAGATGAAATTCCCTTCAAAGAAAGGGACAACTTACTAAATAAGATGAGATAAATAAGAGATGAGATAAATAAGAGAAATAAGATGAGATAAATAAGAGATAAATCTCAAGAAAGTCATGTCCCACTACCTACACGACAAAATACCCTACACTGCACAAAAGATACCCTAAGTGAAAAGAGACCCTACACTACCCGAGAAGACACCCTAAACCACCACACGAGGGAAGCACTACTCACTCAAAATACTCGTTGTAGGCGGTGTCGTTGCTGTCGAGGTACTTGAGGTAGTCGGCCAGGTGCCGGATGCTCGGGAAATCGAGGGCGTTGATGAAGGAGTGAGGCGGAGCGAGCTCCTCATACGCGCCCAGGCCGTACACTACCGGCACGATGTCAAACCTGACGTAAATCGTTGCTAGCACTCGATTTTACTGGATCACGATATTTATTTAGCGCCGTCATGCAAGAAATTGAAGCATTGAAGTGAGTATATTACTTATACATTCCTGTGTTACGTGAAAATTTTGTGGATGATTAATAAAAAAAGATTTGTAGACATCCTTTATCGGAAGCGATTGAGGAAGAGAAGAAACATTGAAGCATCGTCAAGCAAGAAATTGAAGCATTGAAAAGAGTATATCATTCCTACTCTCACATTTGTTTGCTGCGCGAAAATTTTGTGGATGATCAATAAAAAGTTATTTTTAGGCAACCCTAATCGGAAGCGATTGATGGAGAGAAAGTGAGAGTGAAGGTCGCACTGGCGCTTGATTCCGCGGGATCACCGTGGTGAGACGGTAGCTTTTTTGGCCTCACTGGTAAAATCGTTGAACAAGTATTGGAAATCTAACTATAGTGACTGCTGTAAAATCTGGCATATTCTTAATCGATAGCAACATTTTTGCGCAAAAGAATTTGGTTGACACCGAAATGAAGGTTTTTTCCTAGTTACCTGTGAAGGTAGAATGAACTAATGTCTGTGAAGGTAGAATGAACTAAATGCTGTTAGTATCGCCATAAAACAAACCAAAGCATGCTAAAGTTACTTTTTTGAGTGATGGTTACTTCAATTTACAAAAACTTGCACTAACAAAACGCCATCATAATTTGTTAACACGACGTTGCTATTCTCCTGAAATACACACAACATCTATCCCTTCGAACAAATGAAAACAGCGTATCAAGACGGAAATCACCTGGCAGCTCCAAAGAATTTTTCGGTGATGTAGTTGTCACAAAGAGAGTTCTCGAATGCGAAGTAAAATTTGTACTTCTTCTCCACCAATCGGAAACACTCGTCAGGGTTGTGGTCCTTCTGTTTAGGGCAGGATTTTGTGCCGCACTTGCCGAACACATCCACAGTGATGTACTTTTGGAGGTTCTCCACAAGTCTGTGGGAACAGGGCATGTCACATTCAGGGCAAAACGAGTGGGAACAGGGCACGTCACGTTCAGGGCAAAACGAGTGGGAACAGGGCACGTCACGTTCAGGGCAAAACGAGTGGGAACAGGGCACGTCACATTCAGGGCAAAACGAGTGGGAACAGGGCACGTCACATTCAGGGCAAAACGAGTGGGAACAGGGCACATCACATTCAGGGCAAAACGAGTGGGAACAGGGCACATCACATTCAGGGCAAAAAGAGGCATTATTGTCCTTGCCTTTCACTGTTTCAATGCTTTCCCGTGATATTCTCTATACTATCAAGTGTACTGAGTTTTAGTATTTTACTTTACAACTGACGCCGGTGACACGTTGGGATCGGTTATGTTATGACTGATTTGAACTTTGAAATTCATTGCTGATCACACTTTCTACAATGGCAAAAAAATTTAGTTGCCAAGAAAAACATTTCTTTAAAATATTTGCTTAGAAAACACAGCGGAACATCTTTCGCAAGGTGAAAGATTGTATCACACCTGAATTTTTTGAAAAACGGATTTCTTCGGATGTTATAGTGCAAAAATTAAATTACCTGTACTATGAAAACGAATTTTAATTTTCGGCCCTTCTCGTTATTGAATGCAGGGAGTTGAGTTTTTCCCTATTTTTAACAGAAAGTAGAGTGAACTGTGATATGCAAGATCGCAAGTGTACAGTCAAAGATTATCTGTGTTTCATGACGATGGGCTAAATGCGAGAGCTTAAACATTTTTCCTTTTGATAAAGAATAATAGGTAGATCCAAGCGTTTGACGATGGTGGGCTTGGTTTCATTAAAGTTATTGCAAAAATCAATATTGGTTCTTTAAATGTCCTAACGTTTAGCTCATTGTGCGGTAAGCGTACATGGCATCATAAGAGCCCATGTCAATGTTGGTGCATAGGATTGAGAGGAAAAACATAAAACTAGATTCCCTTGGTCGAGTTATGTTAAATTTGATGTTGCTCGTATAACATGTTAAAATCAAAAAAGTAACGACAATAACACATCGATGTACAACGCTCCAAAAGTTGATGAGTTCCCACACCCCAACTCGAAGGCACACATGGAAGGCCAATACACTAAGCTACACAATTCTTCAGGAGGAAAAGAGCCTCATCCGTTACAACAAGAACTATATAGAAATACATAGTAGCTGCAATTCAGGGCTTTGGACATGAAAACACTCACCATCGAGGTGTTCTATGACACATTTTATTGGATGAGTGGTGACAGATTGTGGTAATTTTCGGAACTCAAGTGACATTGAGTTAGTTGCAAGTGTAGGTCCATGAAGAAGAATTTATAGAAAAATGCATTCGAAAACTAAAAAGCAACTACTGAAATGAACAGCTGAAAACAACTCACTGTAGTCATTATAAAAACATGAATCAAGCAGTACAGGACCAGTGAATTAAACTTAAACCAATATCAACTTATTCCTATGAAGAAATATCCAAGCACCTCATTGTGGCTATCAATAATTTTAACACGCAGGCAATAAAATTTTACTTTAGATATCTGATAACTTCTGCTCCGAGTTTTTCATAAGCACTTGCTGAATGAAGAGGCATAATACTCGCCAAGATCAGGTCATTGTTGTGTCCAGTGAAATGTTGTCAGAAGAATTACAATTACGTAAGTTTCCTCTAGGGCAGGGGTTCCTAACCTAGGGGTCTCGCACCTTCTGGGGCGCGAGACGAAATTTCAGGGGTAGGAGAAAACCCAGATGAAAAATATGATATTGGCTATATGTTGGTATTTTTATTTCAGGAGATGCGAGGTTCAGATGACATTTTTTTAGGGGCACGGGCGAAAAAATAAGTTGCAAACTCTTGCTCTAAGGAAAAACGAGTTCAAAACAAAAGGCGTTGTTGCCTCACTCAATATGGTATCCGATTCTATCAACCCGTTTAAATGTTGCAAAGTGTTGATTCACTCGAAAGTATTGTATATTTCACCTTTCTTCTCTATCTAAGTTGACAACTGTCCTGACACGGAGAAAATACCCGTGATATTTAAAGAACTATACGAAGAAACAATTTTTAAACTTGAGTGGGATTTACAATTTTCAATTTTGAAGTGGGATTTACAATTTTCAATTCGTAAGTGGGATTTACTTCTCTCGTTTGCTGGCTGTGGTGCAGTGCGACACAAACCAGGCCGCCATCCTCGTCTTGCCGAGAGCGAAGTTCCGCTCGAGCAGGTCCAGTGCGGGGTACGGCAAGGGCGTGAAGAAGCCGTACCTGCACAGCACAGTGTTTATTATTAATAATAACAGTGTTTATTATTACTCTCTATAGTGTTCACACCCTGCTAAAAAATCAAATCTAAATTTTTTCTTGGATCTTATTGCAGCTGAGCTTTTTAAATGAGTGTCTTAGCTTCCAATTGTGTATTAAGACACTTTCGAATAAATTCCAATTATACACAGCATATTAATCGTAATTTGGAGAAAGAACTTACCATCACTATGAAGAGTTCAGGTATTCGATTTACAGCAGACACACCAGTAAGCAACCGAACAAACGAGCAGGCAAACAACCAACTATGCACATTAAAGGTAACATCCAGTAGTAAAAAACGGTGATCTATGTACTATATTTAGGTCCGCAGAAGCCCGTCCATCCATCACGCTTCTAAAACATAATGAGGCTGAGTTCATCAAACACAAACACGATTCATGAACTTATTAAGGTACACAAGTACACATTTCCTTACACATAGGAAAAATATTCTGATGAAAAATTCTTTTGATCATCCAAAAATAGTTTCAAGACTGAATTGCGGTTTCAACTGAAAAATAACATACTTTTGACAGTGCGAATACGCTCGTGATTGCTTATTTCAGTACTATCAACTATCACACAAATAGAAAACAGGATTCAATAAGGGATCAATAAGAGTTAGCCCAGATGGGATGTTACGATGTTATTGGGGTGGCGAGGGACCTGTAATGAACGTATCTTCTTTCGCGTGTTCAGATTTAACCTATGTTACTATGAAATCTATCAGAAAATGAGAAAAAAATTCAACATTATCTTAATGTCATGCTTTGAGTAAAACAAGTTTTGCTTTGAAATCGAAATCGATGAACTAGAATTGAAACAAGCTTCATCGGCCTAAGTACACACTTGAATCTGCAGTAGAACGAAGTAGTATCCCATATACTATAATTTCATGTATACTTCTCGCATCCCACGTCTTTCCGATCTGCGTTTTCCTCTTGAAACAGCTGGGCTTGTAGTGCAGGCTGTGTATCATCTAACATGAGTTCTACTCGTGTAACTCTCTCCGTACAGCTTCTGAACATTCCCATAGAATCAAAATGTACATAATCTGTCTCTTCGGTAGTTTATTTTCACTCCTATGCGTGTGAAAATCCATGCATATGTCTTTCAACCAGTTCAAAATATTAGCCGCCGATTTTCATGCTACCAATCTGAGATCTGAGGAAACTTTCTCATTCCTCGAAGAAAAATTGTGTTCAAAGAATGATTGGCTTTCTGCAGGTGAATTAGTTCAAACCAGCTTTTTATTCCAAGCCATTATTTGACATTTTCTACGAGTCTACCTTACACGTCAATAGAAAAAATACAATATATAAACTAGCTAATGAGTAGCTTTGTCTTCCGTATAGTATCTATTAACAAGCGTTATTTATTCCTAATTTGCATTTCACGAATTAGCTAGCATGATTAGTTTCTTTAGTTATACAAGGCATTTAGTTCATTAATTTTAATTTTTGATTGTTAAAAATCATTTTTTTAATTTATCTCTTTTTTTCCGCAGAAGATATGAGATGGTCGGTATAAACGTTCTGTAGGTATATCGCTAGCAAATTTTTGAAAAACACACTATAATTTTAAATTTCGTATAAAATGAAGATGACGATAGGGCGAAAGATTTCCTTATTTAATTAACGAAAAAATTTACCATTCAAACAGAAAAGACCGTAATATCCACTAGTTCTCAGAAACGTGTACTTGCAAGTACAGAGCACTTGCCCTGTGTAGTTTTTCTCTTAGAATATAATTGAATTTAACATAAAGTTTCAAGCTTCCTTGAAGTTTCAGACCTAATAATGAGCTTAAATTTTAAGGACATTAGACAGATTTTACATGTTGATTCTTCTCGTCACCTCAACAAGATCTTACGGGTTGTAGACGTCGGAGTCGGTCCTGAAGGTCATGGTGTAGTTGAACACGTTCCGGTAGTGCTCGAAGTCCAGGTAGACGTGCTCTGGCGACTCCGCCATGAAAAACACGTACCGTGTGTGTGGGTATCTGCAGTGACGCACCAATCATAGTACTGCTCTTAGCATGGACTGCTCAGGGGGATGTGTCTGCTGAATCTCTAAAAGGAACGCCAGTGATAAGTTATAGTATTAATAGCTCCCGTTAATTCCCGAAGATCTCAAAAGAGAGGTATGCATAAACTTTCCTCTGCTCGTGTTCATTAGCTTGATGCAGAAAGCGTTAGAGTGAACTGCTACTTAAAAACAAAAGTTTGACATCATGGAATAGAATTTCAGATGAATGTACGGTTAAGATTATTTATTTTTTCATCCATTATTGACATTTATCGGAAGTCTATCAGTTACTCGGTATCTCAACATTGACTTTCTACTGCTTTACTGGAAGACAAACATGCTTACACGAGTCATGACGAACATTATAATTTGTACGCAAGCATTTGCCCATTGAAGTAATTTTTTTGCCTGTGGATCCAGTAGAAATACAAGTGAACATTAAATTGAGGTAGAAAACCAGCACATCCGAACGAAGTATACGAAATGCGTGGTACTTTTATTCAGGTTTGACATATCTTTACTTTTAATTTTTCTGTGCTAGTACTAAAAAAGAGCTAAAGTCATACTCATGCATGCTCCATCGAAAAAGTTAGACTGGGTATAACCTGGAAGCGAGAATACCTTTCCAGCCATAACTATGGTGTTGAATAAAACTATTTACGGAGCATAATGACGTTATAAACTTAGAACAACCAAAAATAAATCAACACGAAAAATACAGAGCAAATAGACATTTGTTTACGGTATCAAAGTAAATTAACAGATTAAAAAGAAAAATCATGAGCCGAATTATTTAAAATCGAAATCTTAAATAATTTTTGTTAGGAATGTTTAAAAGCGTGCAGTGGCGCTTGTCCGTGGATATTCCAATTATTCTGTTTAAATGAGACGACTAAAGGGGCTTTCACAGATCAGTTTTTCCGTCAGTCACACTGACACACACTCACGGACTGCAGTCAAAACATTTGCTTTCATACGTGCGTTCGCATGACTGAAGTGGCGCGTCGCTGGCAAGCTTGGCAGTGCTTCACTATGCGTTGCTGGGGGAAATACATCGTAGTCAAAGCAAGCATACTCTTGACTTTGCGGTCAAAAAGAATAAGAAATTTCGCAAATAGATGGTGGGTAAAAGATTGGCTGGCTAAACATCCACAAAATGGGAGTTTTAACCGGAGAGTTGAGGCAAAATGTTCAGATTTCGTTCACTAATTGTTTGCACTTTCCTCCATCCTTGTTTCAGCATTTGTGAAATTTGGTCCCACCAAATCTTACAAATACTACAATTACTGCTAATCTAATAATCTATTTCATAATAACATCAGGTGCTGGTAATATTTTTCGCCCGTTCTATACAATTGCGCATTTAGCTGCATGGGTGCGGTTCGTAAATTGAACTTTTTTCTTGAAGAACTAAATTCGTTCATTTCCTAGCATCACAGTGACTAGGATATAGAAATAACAATTGGAATCTTACGTACATTTTTTAGAACTTTATGATGGAATGCACGCGGAAATCTGGCATCCGTTCCCAAATATTCTGAAATATAATAAGCCTTTCAAATTCCTGCGTGATAAATTTAATATTGTGTGTGAATGTGACAGCGGTCCGGGTAAACTGATAAACGCTTAGATTTGCTTCACGAAACATTTTTATGGGGAAATTAAATATTAAGGAGAATTCATGTACAAAGTTTTTAAAATTGTTATGAAAATTCCAGATAAATTATTGAAATCGTACTTACGGCTGAATATTGATCTGTTTGAATAATTCTAATTAACAAAAAAATGCACCTTTGCAGTTTTTTTGTGTGAATTTTAAATAAAAATGGAAATCCTTTGTAAATGGCCTGAAACTACAACAGGACGAATGCATGATAATATACTTGTAATAAATAAATTATTTTTCCCCCCGTCATTGTGAATACTGAAAAAGCACGCACCATTAAGTGTTATCCATGTTGATCAGGTGCTGTCCCATACAAAATAAGAGATTTCTTGGAAGCAAGCGTTCTAAATTCTTTCCTAAACTGGCTTCGAAGCGAGTTAATTTTTTTCTTCAAACCATTCTCATCTAAACAAATATTGTGTTGTTTCATTGCTTCAATAACATATTTGAGCGACTTGCTTCTTATATCTCTACTCTTGTATTCATTGCTTTGTACTTTCCACAAAGTAGGCAGCTCACGAAAATAGATAGTAAAAGAAGCCGTCGCTTCTTGAGACAAAACGGAGATCATTTGAGACGGGAGAGCGGTGACAGACACCCGTACTAGGCGCCGGGTTGGCAGAAACTGACGCGAATATAGGAGCAAAGCAACAGTCAAACCCGTCAGTCAGTGAGTGCCGAATGGATAGCAAAGAGAGCATGCACGCCCAAAAATGGTGTTGCGGAGCTGGGAGTGTCAGTGTGACTGACGGGAAAACTGATCGTGTGAAAGCCCCTTGAGTTAGAACAGGAATTGCGTCTCGACTTACCGTTTAGGCGGCAGACTGAGATCGTCATCACGGCCATGCCAGATGATGGCATCCACGTCCTCCAGCCTGAAGTGCGTCCTGTTGCTCGTGACGTAGCAGGAGCTAACGGGGCAACCAGCACTGATGAACGGCTCTCGCCCCACCCCAAAGTCGTAGTCAGGGCTCTCGTAGAACTGATGCCAGCAGTGAAATACTTCATCAGCGACTCATTAAATCAAGAGAGTAAACTGCAATCCTTCTTTGTTTGGAACGAAAGGGGAGAAGAGAATGATTGTTCAAATGGAATTATTGAACTAATATTTAAGTTAAATGTAGAATGTTGACCCGAAGGAAATGGCGGAAAATATCACACAAGTGAAATCTGCTAGAAAGTCAAATTTTATAAGACTTGATATTATTGGGAGTGAGTGGGAAATGAGCGACAGGGAAGCCAATTTAAAAAAAAGGAACACATAATTCTAAATTTATTTTTCCTGTTACTAACGACACTGCGCCTAAAAACAGGTTCTCATTTCAGTGAAAAAAATACATACTTTTACATGCAATGTGGCCTAATTAACATCGCTGTAATTTATCTACCATACTTGTACATTTTCATTCACTGATGCAGTGTTGATTTAAGTGATAAACTAAATACATGGATTAAATTTTCAATCCCATCCAGAGAGAATAGGTATGCCATCTTTATCTCAAAACCGACGCGCTTAAAGTGTCACCACATTAATGTAGTGCAAATGTTCCTGAAGTGGGTGAGAATAAAAGTATTGTCACAGAAATCTGTGGTGGAGTTGGGATTTAGAATTAGTGCATTTCTCTTTGTTTTCGCACACTATTCAATTTCATTGTTGGATGAAATTTGCTTTTAGTATTTCTTTCTCAGTTATCATTATGTCTCCCTTGATAAGCAATTCCATTATTTCAATTCCGCCTTACATTTCATTTTGTAGCATAGTCAACAGATTTCAGAATCATTTACACTTGATTATCTTAGAGACAAGTTGTGCCGTGCCGGTTTTGGGGAGCAGATAATCCACTGTTTTTTGCCCGCGCTGGTGCATAGAACTTCTGCTCGGTTGTTTCTTTGTCGTTGCATAATTTTTTAACAATACGCAGCAAACCAGTAACTGTGTCACTATAGATTATTGGTTGTGAAGCTCGAGTCTGTCGATTGTTGATCCGTCACTCTTACCTCACTCAGTTGTTAGGATACAATTGCTGTTCAATTTACGGCTGAGTTGTTGAAAATAATTGACGTTTCATTAAAAATAATTCATAGTTTCTTAGCTGTGTATCAATTACGCTCTGTGTTGCCCTCCTGCATGCGATCAACGCCACATGAGGTCAGGCAACTTACTCGTTTCATCTGCCAGGTGTGCAAGTGAATAATTTTTAACTTATTCGCAAAATGGCGCTGGAAGTGAGATCTGGTTCACAGTCTCAACTGTAATGTCAGTTTGGTAAGTTGTGCTTAGAGATAGTAAGAATGACCTCATATGAAGAAATGTTGTATTATGTAATCAATATTCAGCAGCACTGATAACTTTCAAGGCCTTCCGAAGTGGTTAACGCCACGCTTGATTCCGCTAATGACAAGTGAGCTTTTACTTCACTTTGGGGCTATTGCTGAACGTTTGTACATTATTTGTTGACTTTTGTGCAATTGATTGTGATGGCATCTTTGATTTTTTTGTATTTAATTTTTTCAGAGCGGATGATATTGAGGAAAAATATAAGTACTTCTAGCCTCTTTTCCTAGTACATTGTCTTTCGTTATGAAAGATACATAACAAAGCCGATGAAGTACATATGTTAAAACATATTTAGCGTAAAGGTTTCAAGCTTCGGATCATTCTCAACTTTACATCTGAGATTAAAGGCAACAAAAAAGTTCAATGTGGTACTAAAAGCACACTATAATATGCAGGGTTTAAAACCAGAAGAAACGAACGTTAAGTACTAATCTATCAGCTTACGATTTTCGAGGGATATTTCGTCCTGCATGTCAGCGAAAGGTGGTGTTAGCTTACGAATATAGAGAGGTTCTGATATTTTGAGGTCAAATTTAGACAAACTTAAGCCTAAAATTTTAAATTGATCGCTATTCATGCTTTAACTGTTGTCGCCTTAATTTTCTGGATATTAAAATTTTACGTTCATGTATAAACTTCATACCAGTGTCTACAGCAAGCCAACAATTTTTGCTTATTTACAGGTGCAATTTTTTCCCAGTCAATATATTTTGAACAATATTGGCTGGCTGTTATCGCCAAGTCTCTTAGCTTATGAATAATATGTGAATGTTCTCGATGTCCTTCAAGGCTTTTTCCGACAATGATTCACTGTTTCCATTTGTGGCCAGCACGTCAGTGGGGATGTAATCTATGTCTTCTACACTCTCATTTGTCAACGTTTCATCGTTTCAAAACTGTCGCGCATCTTATATTCCCAGCGAACTTCAGGAATGTTTGCTCTACATCAGGGGTTCCCGACCTGTGGTGCTCGCACCCAGAGACGATATTCTGGGGGGTGCGAGAGAAGTCCACGCAAATGATAGGAAATTGGCCAAATGTCGGCATTTTTGTTTAGGGAGCAGCGAGGTAACCCCTGCTATATTTGTATTAATGTGGCTCCACATTGTACCGCGTCGGTTTTCGGATAAGGTCGACATACCTTTTAGGAACAAGTCTTTTCAAGCCTAGGGTAAAATATCAAACAGAAGAAATTTTTCCTCCCACTGATTGATTAAATTACTGATAGAGTTGTTGTCTACTTCTCATGGTTTATCAATTTAGGATCTTTAGTTTGAGAAATATTTAAATTCAAACTAGTTGTAATGCACTTTAAGCAACAATTTTTTTGGAAATAAACGGTTTTCCTACCTACTTTTTGTTCATTCCTTCTTACTTTATTTCTTCGATGCAGGACAGAACCTGTCAAAACGGCGTTGACTGGCGACCAAGTTCGAACTAGTGTGATATAGTGTTAGTGTGGAAGGCATGCCTGGTCTCGAACCAAATGAAAAGCATGTGTTGTACGGTGGGTGAAGTGTTGCTTTCTCAGCATGAAAGAAAGTCTTTTCTGCATCGTATGTGGCTGGAAGCAAAAATGGATCTACGAGAACCCAATCTGCGGACCTCACCTCAAAACACAATCTCTTCGAAAGGAAAACAATGCTATGGAATTGTATGGAAGAGAAGGGAATAGTGTATCATGAGCTTTTGGAGCTTGGTAAAACAGTGACTACTGGTCGTTACCGTAAAGAAATGATCAAATCGAACCACTCATTTATCGAAAGCGTCCTGAGTGGACTATAGGATTACATTACGTATGCAGCAACACAGCACTTCATCACTCACAACAAAAGACGCTAGAGGTGCCACTGATGCGCTTGGTTAGGAACTCCTCCAGCTGCCATACGCCTTAATTTAGCACCTTCAGACTACCATTTGTTAATATCGATGTTTTTCGGAGGTTACCCAGTTAACTAGCCCTGTTTCGACATATTCGTTATTGTGGAGGTGTCACCGAGGCAGTGTGTGAAACGCCTAAATTTAGCACCTTCAGATTACCATTTGTTAATATCGACGTTTCACACACTGTCTCGGCAACACCTCCTATGAATATGTCGAAAAAGGGCAAGTGAACTGGATAACCTCATTACCCAAAAAAAATTTCTAGAGGGCATCGACAGTTAAATAGACAATGGACAAAGCACAAGGCTAGCGATAACGTTTACTTTGGAAGATGCCTTTATTATCTTTCGCCCAAGGTACAATTGTTTTCTCTACGAAAAATTCAGAATTATTGACTGGCACACTGGCTTCACCGAGGCGCAAGGGTCGACCTCCTCACTTTGGACAACAAATGACCATAATCTAAATACAGTCCAGTAACCGTGATATTTAACCGAAAAAAATCTGAAAAGGAAAAAAGAAAGCCCAAATTTAAGTACAATCCTATAACAGATATTTTCATCGGAAAAAATTCTGCGCCCTGGTGATCACAAGCAAGGAGACAACGGGTAAAAGAATTTATGGTTGAAACTCTTCCCTTCAGTGAGCTTTTCCCTCATTCCCTCCTCTCAGGTTTAGAAACTGAAAATCTAAAGTACGAATATTCCAGAGATCATTAACAAAAAATTGAGATTCTGCGAGTATCTATGTAGGGGGATACAACTACTGTGTCTGTGGGAATTTAAGTTTTTACGAAGGAAATGTGAGGCTCCGAGCTGAGAGGTGGGTAAATATTTTGTTGAAACACCATGATTTTCTTGTATGCTTACGGACGATATTTTTTCGGGTCAAAACTGTCTTGTTTTGAGCACCTTGTACTCTCTTTTTAACCTTTATATTGTCTCATAAACTTACTTCCTAACTCACTGTTTCTTTGCACAGGGGATCTTGTGTGGGAACTCACCGTGTACATAGATTCCGCATTCCTTTAAACTCCGCACTAAGTTTTACCTTTATTCTTCCTCTCTTAAGAGCACCTTTGTTGAGGTTAGAAAACCTCACACTAACTTATAATCTAATCTGATTCCGCTAGTCTTCACACACTTTCTGAAGCTGAGGAGGACTCAGCTTATGACGAAAGATTTCTCAACAATTTTCCTGCTATAAGTTAAACTGAAGTTCAATATTCAGTTCAAATTTGAAGTCAATTGTCTTAAGTAATTTTGAAAAAGCCAACATTAACTGGATTGTGGCTTCATTTAACTTTCATTAAGTATCTATAGAAATTGAGTTAGTGACTGCATGTCAGTCAGCAGCATTGTAAAAATCCCCTCAGTGAACACCGGTGGGCCCCTTTGCAGGAAATGTGTTAATGAGGAATTCAATAGTGAGGCTTAAAACAGCACTGAACTGAGTGCATTGGGCGGCTTGTTAAAATGAATCAGAATGAAGGTGAAATGAAGTAAATTAAATTTTCTGAGTCTGTATTTACGTTCTGAATTTCATTGTGGAGTATTAGGTCATGCAAGAATTACCAATAATTTCCTAAAGCGAGTAATTGCTTAGGAGCATTTCTACTGCGTCACTTGAAATATTTGTAGGCCTCGCTGTGTTTCTGTATGGGATGCATGGCCATTGTTAAATTTAATATTTTTCATTGAAAACAAAATTAGTGAAATGCTTACAATTTCTAATCAGTTTTCCTTTCGAAAATTTTTAGATCACCCACTCGTTTTCCTTTCATATAAAAAGTGTTCTCTCATTTAAAAACTCGTTACACCTGCTAGTCGCAAAAAAAGGTTCCGAAGTGAAATACCAATATATTTACCAAAGATTGTGTTCTATGGTAAAGGAGCTAATATATTACGCTATCATTGCTAATACCAGAACCAGAACATAGATCTCATGAATTTTGCGTCGACTTCGTACCCCGTTATGCTAGTCACCAAATCTACAGCACCAGCGATTACGCAGCCACTTTACCCTCACATGTGTGGCATCATGTCCTTACGTGCGTGCAGTATCTGATGAAACTCAGCACAGGTTATGGCCAAAACATCTGTATTCAATACTGTTCCATTTACCCTGAATGAAATACCCTAATTTTCAGCCTGTTGATAATGCAGACGAAGCTTGCATGTCCGTGAACTTCAGTCGTGGCTCTGAATGTGAAACTGACCTTGATGGGTAGAGCGGGGTCGTGTACCTTTTCGTCACATCAAATGAGTTAAAAATATAAGTTAAACTTTTAGAATTCACAAAAAACTTTCAAACATGCTCCTCATAACTAAAGGGTGCGCCAGAGAAACTTACTTATTTGAAAAGTCAAAAAAACAAAAGTATTTCAGTTATTGTTTTAATTTT
>JACJUY010002564.1:46720-77711 GCA_014220935.1 Platorchestia sp. MABIK | reverse complement strand
AATACAGAATCCTATTTTTTTTATACCGTCTTGAAAATGACATCGGCTAAATGGCGACCACCATTGCGCATACACTGATTAAATCGATTTTTGAAGTGCGTGTCCACTCTTTGCAGCATATCAATCGGTATGTTGGCAATGGCGTCGCGAGTGTTGTTCTTGAGGTGATCTATTGTCCGTGGTAGATCGACATAATCAGCGATTTCAAATAACCCCTTAAAAAGAAATCGCATGGTGCCAAATCTGGAGAGCGAGCCGGTCATGGGAGATCGCCTCTGAGAGAGATGAGGCGATCGGGGAAATGTCGCAACAAATTCATTGAGCCTCGTGCTGTGTGTGTGCTGTGGCTCCATCTTGCTGAAACCACACATCACTAACGTTCATTTCTTCGAGGATTGGAAGAAAAAATCCCTCGATCATGTTTCTGTATCGAGCTGCATTCACGGTAACTACGTGTTCATTTTCTTCAAAAAAATATGGACCAATTATTCCCATTACCGATATTCAACACCACACAGTAACTCGTTCACAATGAAGTGCCTTTTGGTGAAGTTCACGCGGATTTTCACCACTCCAATAACGCATGTTTTGCTTGTTGACGCACCCGGAAATATGAAAGTGAGACTCGCAACTGAAAGAAACGACCGCGTCTTCAGGCAGGTTGTCAAGCAGCTTTTTGTATGCATTTTGACGGGCAGAAAAATCGCGTTCAGTTAATTCTTGCACAACAGCCAATTTATAGCGACGAAATTGGAGGTCTTGACGGAGAATACGTGGAACAGTGGTGTCAGAAATTCTCAGAGCAGCTGCGTGTTTGCGAGCCAAACGCCGGGTGAAAACGCAGAACTGACTGCCTTACTCTTTCGACATTTTCCGGAGTTCTGGTGGTCCGTTGATGTCCATTTCTGGGTTTAGCGACACTTCCACTTTCTCGAAATAAGTTAAACCCACGACAGAATCAAATTACGGGCAGGAACGGGTCTGTGAGGAGGAATTTCAAAGCGAGCGCGGAAGGCACGTTGCGTAGCAGCAAGTGAGTGACTGTTAGAAAAGAAGCTCTCGAAGACAAAGGCCAGCTATACTCTAGACCAGAGCATGATGGCAACTGACTAGAGGGAGAAACAAACTTGGGGACTTCTCCCTCCAGTAGCGCCGCCAACGCCCCTCTGCCCAACCAGGTCACCGCTCCGGAATTTTTTCGAAAAGGTAAGTTTCTCTGGCGCACCCTATATAGCACAAACCGTACTTTATTGCATACACGTGAGTGTTTGCGCTATTTCTAACAGATTAGTGATTGTTTAATTCAATTTTTTAAATTCTAAAATTCAAGCTCTGGTCTGGGGTATAGGTAGTTTGGAGAACATAGTATTCAGCAGAATATTTAAAAAGGTAAGAAGGATATTTTATTGACAGCCAGAAAACCAACTAAAGAAAGAAATTTGTGGGACGAGAGTATTTGGCTAAAATTAATACTATGATATATTATTATTTTTTATTGAGCAATTTGAGTATCTTCGCTGTCAACTTCTTACAGAGCTTCTATGAACGTCTAAAAGCGCGCATAATGTAACCAAACTATAATCAGCACAATCCTTATTTGGCAAGATTTTGTCGATGATGGGAACTCATTGAAGACAAAGCACAAAGTTAAGAAATACCCGAACTATTTTTGAAGCATGTACAGTATTTCACCTTTGTAATGAAGGATTAATCTACAGAAAAATTGGGGAAGGCGTTGAGGTTCAATACTCAACTATAGGAGCAATAGTTCAGGAATAACGAAAAACTGAGGAAATCTATTATCTGCCTAGAAACGCAGCTCTTCGCAAGATCAGAGGCCGCTGTCGACGGTAAATGCTGCGTAAAGTGACGAATGAGCCCATGACAACCCGTAAATACCGACAGAAAAAACTAGAATTACGAGGAATTCACGTCGCCTGGAAAACATTTACTACAGAATTTCATGGAGGTGGTTTACATCCTTTCACTCTACGCAGAACTCCTCTTATTAAAACAAAACATTTGAAGAACCGCTTAGCGTTTGATAGAGACCACCTCTAAGAAGGTATTGAGTTGTGGGAACAGATTATTAAATTATTAGTTAGTTTAAGCCTCCCTATCCGCTACGAAGGCGATCCAAAGAGAGGAAGGAGGAAGGCACCATGTAGTATGGAGTTTAGGGAACGTGGAATCTACGCAGAAAGAGCATAGAAACAGTAAGATGAGAAAGAAGTTTATGAAACAAGATCAAAGTTCAAGAAGAAAGTAGTAGGTGTTGAAAAACAGGACAGCAGTGAACCGAAAAAAGATGGTCCGTAACAGAGCAAAAACCTATGTTATTTCAACAAAAAGGAAGCCTACCTAACCCTTAGCTCGGGCCCTCACATAGTCCCCCTGGGAGCGCTAATTCCCATAGATACAATAGTTGTATCCCCCTGAGGGGAGTTGTGGGAACATGGTAGTATAATCCGATAAAAGCGAAATTGAACTTTCAACAGAAACGAAGCTTGTCATTTGTGAATGAAAACAGGGGCTGCCTATGATTCAAAGAACGCCATCCCTACTGTCAAGCAGGGACGAGGCAGCGCCATGGTCTGTGGCTGTTATGCTCCAAGGTGTAGAA
Organism: Platorchestia sp. MABIK; assembly: GCA_014220935.1. Classification (NCBI taxonomy): domain Eukaryota; kingdom Metazoa; phylum Arthropoda; class Malacostraca; order Amphipoda; family Talitridae; genus Platorchestia; species Platorchestia sp. MABIK. The sequence goes on along the minus strand of JACJUY010002564.1, from coordinate 75,088 downwards.
AAATTCCTCATCATTGATAGATAAATAGATAGTTCCGTGTACTCGCTGACACCAGAGTAAAAGCTAATTCCGAATGCAAGAAAGTACGACGGATGGAGCTGACAATGAACATAAACATACGGCGAAATCACCAAAAGAATGGTTCCCTGCTATAAAATTCTCCGTCCATAGCCTAACTTATATCGTCTAGCAAAAATTTGTGGTGAATTTGAAAAACTATACGGTGCTCGAAAGGAGTCCCAAGAACTTTGCTGATCTGAGGATCATCTGCGTGCAAGCATGAAACAAGATCCAAAGTTAGTTTCCAGTTATTATAACGTTCTTCATGCTGTTATTGTCGCTTTACTAAATATCAGGTTAGTGCAAAAGTAATGTCCGATTTAAAGATCTTGGATAAAAATGAATAAACCAATGACTTTGGAAATGTCTATAAATTTCTACCTTTCAACAGGTTTATAAATGTCTCGGTTGTAATATTCTGTAGATTTAGAATCAAAATACAAATTCAACTCCTTTTCAATCTCTTCTCTTGTTAACCCAAGTCCAATCAAACGGTTCTGTTGTCCTCGGAACAAATCGAAATCAGAAGCAGCACAGTCAGGTTAGGGATGAGTCAGTGGTAACAGTAGGATTCTCGGACAGAAGAACATTCAAATGATCGGAATCAAGTGTTCATGGACGACCTTATACTTTGGCTTATATTTCAAAGGGAAATCAATACTTCGAAAGCAAGCAAACCATCTATTGCAACTTCTTTCATGTACTACATCATCCCCATAACTGTTCTGAATAGATTATATTGCTCCACATTTTTTATGTTCTGTTTAGATGGGACAAACATGGATGCCAATATTTATGAAAAATCTGAACGTAACAGAGATAAAATTAAACAAAATCGTTTAGTTACAGAAATGTATTACAGTAATAACAGAATGCAAATAATTGACAAATCTAATTTTCAATATCCGTTCTAAAAAAATCACTCATCACTCTTGCACTAACCTGATACTTGAGTTATCGCGTACCTCAGGAGTATCTCAATATACGAGTACGTGTGACCGCTGCGAGCGCTCTTACATTGGTAGCACTGGGCTCCAATTATTTGTGAGGTGTGAACAACACAGGGGAGTCCACTTTCGCATCAGCTGTAACCTGACCAAACCATTCAGCTCGTCCATAAGAGAACAATGTTTAAATGAAGACCATATCTTTAAAAATGCAAATTTCAAATTTTGGATTCAACCTTAAATTTATCTGATCTCCGCATTTTAGAATCGATGTACATTTTAAAAAACCGTCCGTCAATAAATGAATGTGACACAGCGGTGAAACCTTCCTCTGTTTTTTGAAATTTTCTCGAGCTTTTTGTTTAATTATATGTTTTAAATCTCAATGTCTTATATTCAGTTTATTCAGAAGATTTAGAGTTTTAATATTTTTATAACACTGCGATTTGTTTCAGAGCACTAAAGATGGATTTTTTATAATCCGAAACGTTTGTTTTTCATCTTGATGTTCTTAGCCACGTTGGTTTTCCTTTTTATCCTGAAAGTGAGATTACACAGAAATCAGTCTATTTCATTCGTTTTTAGTTTTGGCAAAGTATTTTGGTTAAATACATTTTCTTGTTCAACTGATTTTTTGCTTTGCTTTTGCTCTGTCGTTTCTAAATAGTGTGGTACATTTACAGGTTGGCCAAAAGTCACTTCATCATTTTATACATTTTTCACGCAAAACAATAAAAAATTCAAAGTTCTGGTTTAATATAAAAGCAGAAGAATACTGAGAGTTTTTTTTTTTAATAATTTCAATGAAATGTCTGCTATTACAATCTAAGCACAAATGAACTCTTTGCTGTGTATTTTCCACCACACCTCTCAGTGCATCAGGTGCAATGGTGAGAATATCTCCGAATATATTCTGTTTCAGCTTTTAGAGAGCGTTTGGATTATTTACGAAGACTTCATCCCGCGAATATCCGCAAAGAAAAAATCTGTACGAGTTCAATCCCGCGATAGAGGTGGCCAAGGGCTGTCACCCAGGTGTGGGACTAGCTGACCTGGCAATGCTGCCCTTAGAAATGTCACAGTGCCTCTTGCTGAGTGAGATGTGGCCCATCGTTATCTTGAGAGTGTAGCAATTATTTCAGCATCATTCTTCACCAAATAGCATTTTAGCTTTTATAGTTGCAGCTCCTTCCTCCGCTGTGTTGTATACGGCCATTTTGTGAGGTTTCAAAAGTCGCTCATGAAGCGACACACGCATATGATTCACTTCAAAATGGGAATTTACTTCATATTCACTTCATCATGAACTAGAAGAACCCGTGAAATTCCACGGACAATGTCATCAATAAGCTAGGTGGACCCGTGAAAAAATTCGGTCAACATTACTTTAACAAATTTTAAAATTATATATTCTAACTTAACCCATCCCAACAAAACATATTCTAACCTATCCTATCCTAACAAATTCAAAAAGATCAAAAATTAAAATTTAAAAAAAATTAAACAATTTTCACCTTCCCCTCCCCCTCTCCCTCTCACTCTCCCTTCCTTCTCACCTTCACTCTCTCTCCCTCTATTGTAACGCGACTTGACGCCAGCCAACCCGTATCATAGATACCGCAATGATTGTGGCGTGACGCACATAGTCGTAAGCGTGTTAATATATAGATGGAGTTTTTATTTCGTATTATTAGTAACTAGTGTGCATGGCCCGTCAAAAATGACGGAATTCACTAACTTTTTTGAACAAATTTTTCAGGTATGTATGACGAACTAAAATATCCATCCTAACAGTACCCATGATAAAAAATATTCTTGTTCTTGCGCACTGGTGAAACTCGTATCACAGATACGGTCATTATAACTATCCTTATGAGCCTGACAAAGAAAATAGAAGAAACGGACTCCAAACAAACAAGTCATGCAAGGGTACTATTAGGTAGTAGAAGGACCTGTGGAAATTCCACGGACAATGTCATCGTTAAGCTAGGTGAACCCGTGGAAAAATTCCGTCAGTATTATCTAACCTGTGCTAACCTAACCTATCCTAGCCTATCCTAATCTAAGCTAACCTATCCTTTCTCAACAAAACCTATCCTAATAAAATGTCAAATATTTCAATGCGCGAAAAGGCCATCTTTAAATGTTACACTGAAGAATTCCGTATCTATGATACGGCAAACTCACACAACCTATGTTTCTTGAGAAGCGGACACCAAACAAGCATATAAATAAATATATAAATAAACACACAACAGGTATTATCTGGTTTGATGACGTTGAGTTCCGTATCTCTTCGATTATATTTACTCAATGACATTCATTTCCTGAGGTAACTAAGTTTTATTCATATGGACGATCCGCAGAAGATGAATACACTAAGGGAGATTATCTTGACCATGAACCTCCATGAAATATTCTATGAAGTCCTGTGTACTTCCAATTACTACGACGCATTGCTGAATCCGTAAGTCTATAACAGCCAGTCTGTCTCATAAATATTAAAAAAACAATCTCTCTCTTCCGTTGCCACTTGACTAAAACTTTTTTAACTTTGTGCGCAAAAAGGGTTAAAAATGATAAAGTAACTTTTGGGTCATCCTGGGTTTTCTCTGAACTTCCTGAGCTCATCACCCCGAATCAGAGCTCAGAATTATGAAATCGCACCAAAATTTGTGTTGTGCTGATACTTATTATGAGGCGCTGTAAATACTGTGCACCAATTATGGTTGGAGGAACAGTTCTCTGGCGCTCGTAGTGGAATCGGTCAGGTATGCTGTGAAAACGGCCTCTGTAATACCAAACTGGTGTGCCGTGAAATGGACAAAGTATAACTGAGCGCTACGCTGAAATAACAGCCTGGTCTGAAGATAAATTGGGCAGTGACGGTGCAAGGCAAAAAACTGCAAGGCTTCCTACCGTTAGGAAAAATTCATCAAATCTCTCGCTCAGTTTCTATCAGATGACTTCGCAAATTTAAAGGGAAATTTTTTCGCAGAATTTTAAATGGTCTAGATTCTGAAGGTGAGTGCAGAGTCACGTTTCATTGCATTGCAGTAATTGTCATAATCCTAAAATAAACGGCAAATGTTCATGGTATGAGTGGCATTAATCTGATGATGACTAAAGCTCTTTTATATAGTGACAGAAACAGAACTTTACAGCAATGCCTTGCCTCTTTAGTACTTTTTGGATAGGGAAAAATTAAGATGAAATTTTGTGTTTTGTATGATGTGAAATTGGCCATGTTTCAATAGAATGATTTGCTCAAAACTGGGTGTGTGTGGGAGAATAGGTAGTAGGTTAAGGTGCGTAACCTACTCACCTTAATCACACAAATCACAATTTTTCGTAAAATCGTTTAGTATCATTTATATATTATACTCACTGAGTATCAATATAGGCATTCAGGAACAACACTTGCACAATTTAGCCCATAATGAAAGAGGGAGATTTCCTAGTAAAACATGGTTTTGAAGTTAATTATGCGTTTAAATGAGTATCGACGCTGCTTGATCGACAAGTGATTAAATATTATGATATTTTCTTTAAAAAAATTCGTTGTTATTTTAATTTCTTCGCTTTCTATTCAGTTTCTTTTCCGCTCAGAGAGATTTCTGGAAGAATTGAGTGCAGGTCTTTTACTGATCTATCAAGGATCGATGTGTTTGATATGTCAAACAAATCACATTGACACTACGATCTATTTAATAGTGGTCAAAATATTTGAAATATTTGCCCAGTATATTTCGTAATATCGTTTAGTGTCATATTTACGTAATTTTTTACTCATATCTCATCCCTTTCTGATGTACGTAGTATAGTTTCGCTCATAAGAATGAACTCAAAAAAGCGTTTGCGTTGAGGTATATAAACTTTTCTATGAACCTCCATGAAAAATTTTGAAAAGTTCTACGTTACTTCCAACAGCAATGATGAGATATTTTTTGGAGTCCAAAAAGTGGACAAGGAAGGACACCTTGATCCGTCAGAAACTGAAGCAGAGGTGTCATAAATGAATTTGAAGACTGCAAAACCGACATGAGGAAATTTGAGAAGCGGAATTTAATCGAGCTCGAAACAACATGAATACTGTGTCTATGTTTGGTTCAGGGCCGGGGGATCAAACAGTGCAGCATGATGTAAGCAATGACCTTAAAATTGTGGACTGCACCTTCGATCTGGTTCATCGAACATTTTATAAAATAATGAACCTTATGAAAACAGAGTTATAACATCCCATTGAAGGGACTGCCGGCGTGATACAAAATACGGGAGGTTTTCTAATGTGCGCGATCGGTGACGGAATTATTCGTCATGGGAATCATCACCGCTTGATAAAATGCTCGACTGTTGAGTGCATCGTCATCGTGAGCTGTTAATTAAACATGATGGAACACGCACGCAATGCCAAGTGATCAGCAGGTATGAAGCACGTGAAGATCTACGCTCGCACTTCAAAAGACGAGAGTTACTGCGGTCGCGTACAGGGTCTAGCACCAGAAATGAAGTCTGCGTCTAATGACAGTGAGGGAGTTAGAATTCATGTCGCCATCTTGTTTCCGATCTCTGACTGTATATACAGTATGCAAAATTTATTTTCGAGTGCCAGAACATATTTGACATAAGTAAGTTAATGGAAAAGATTTTTCTGCATACCTATTTTCATTTTCTGCCACTAAAACAATTCTATGCATACCTGTTCAAAGGAGACCAAATGACTTGAAAAGATTCCTCGCATAAGGGAGTTAGAAGTTATTCTCAACGATTTGTTATACGTGTCAACAACTTAAACAAGCATTAACATTTACGTACCTTATTCCAGTATAAGATTTTCTTCAAAGACATCGAAGTACCATCAGGTTGTTCTCGTCCAGGCTCCACCGCATCAGGTCTGGAGGATGAAAGAATTTATCACGATGTATATTTGAGTCCGTGACCCGTCGATTGAACAAGTCCATTGCGAACTATGAAACATTTCCAGCTTGAGCTATGATTCATTTGGGTTACGAGCTTTTAAGCGGAGGTTTGAATGAGCGTTCTTTTTTCCTTGACTCCTTTTTTTTGTGTTAGGAGAACATCAGAATGAGTTTCAATGAAAACCTTGCAGTAATAAAAAAACAGAAATTTGTGGCGCACTGCGTTATTGAGGCATTATCTTCACCAGATGAGGGTAGGGACGGACCAGTCAATTACGAGTAAGCTGGCAAGCAGCAAGTAAGCTAGCAGGCAAGTGAGCATACAAGTAAGCAATCATACAAGCAACTAACTAAGCATGCAAGTAGGTGTGCAAGCAAACAACCAAGCATGTTAGCAGGTAAGCACATACATGCACGTGAACAAGAAAACAAGCAAGCTACAGGCAAACGATTATGTAAGCGAGAAAGAAAGAAAACACAATCTGTGGTATTGTACACAGGGATACACGGTGGCAAGATCCCTTTGTGGTATATTAGTTAACGTTAAATACATAAAAATTTTCACGCACGTCAACGGGGATATTTCATAGGTCTTTCCAGAGACGAAAATGGTTCGTATAAGCGTATCATATCGCGGGACTTCCATTTCTGCACGGTGGTCCGGCACCGCTGGCGCTATCCAAGAAACCGATGTTTCCCATAAACTAATTCATAGTTAAAGCTTTTCTATTGTACTGCATTATTTTCCATTAATCTACCCTGTCAGATAAGAAGACGGTGTTATTTTAAATTAGAATTAACGTATATTTCTGGAAACTTCTTTTGAAAGAACTTTTTGAATGCGTGTTCTTCGCTCTTTTGGTTCCTCAATTTTCGTTTCGATATAACTCTCCATCATATTTAAATTCAAGCAATGAAATTGCTGTTTAGAAGCAAAATTTGCAGTCAATATGTAGTGTACAAAAATTTCCTACATAATGTGTGACTATAGGGACAGATACCAACAAGCTCGCAATGTAACAACCACTCAAGCAACCAACACAGAGTGTAATGTCCCGAATGCAGAGCCGAGATTCATGGCTTCACTCCTGTCGAGCTCAGCGTGCCTCACAAATGACAACTACTACAATGAAATTGTATCTATTAACCATTAGCTCTAAAATCTGCACGACCTGTGTATATATCCAAGAAAAATTTGTGCAAATATTGAAGTTAGACTCTACATTCTAAAATACCGCACCAAAGCATCCTTTCTAGAGTGATTTGAAAATTTTCTGAAAAAATAAAGCGAAAAACGATATCTGTGAAATTAAAGTGTTCATATTAAATGAATAGAGAATCATTTTAAAAAAATTGCTATTACGTATACTGCTGAGAGAACCATAGAAAGAGAAGAACAATTAATACGCGTATACCATTTTACCCTCAATCGCAATGCATTTACGAAGCCTTAATTTTTGTTGAAAGCGAAACTCAATTTTTCAATACCGAAGTTTTAACATGAGAGAGACGAAGAAATGCATTTAAAATATTACTTCGTCTGTACATCAGTGTTTGAGGAAACATGTCATGCTTGTGACCCCCACCTGGTATGACGCCTTTGTCATTTCATTTCGTTGGTGCTCAGATTCATTGTTACGGTAGTGGGTCCAGTGTGCAATGCAGATAAAACAAGATGTACAAGAATAATACAATTCAACCTCTGGCCTTTTTTCAAAGTCAAAGCAATGGTTCGACGCTATTGGAATGAACTTCAGCAGAGTAGATAAAACTATCTATGATCTAGAAACTAAATACGAACGAATTTTTTAACATCTGGAAAGAAGTGTATGCTTACATTCATGAGAGTGTTTTGCATAGAAAGGCTAAAATAAATTATTTTAGCCTTAGAATCTAACTTAGAAACTTTTATTCTAAAATTGTGACACAGCTCACCGAGTCTTTCTCTGTTAGAGAAGCAGAAAACTGCATGGGCCACAAAACAAAATATTTGTCACTCTGAATTCGCCTCGAATTAAAAAATGCGTTGAGAGCGGGAACTAAAGGCCAACGATGGCAAAATATAATGAAAAAGTGTGCTCATTATTTGGCCATCGCAGTAGTCATTTTACAGTTGACTTTTTCGAAGTCTAAGCGAAGAAAATTGTCATGACAAAGCAAATACTAAATCGGGAATGTAAGCATTCAAACAGAACGCAACCATGAAAATCTGATTTCCAATGTTTTTTAAACTTGCATGACAAACAAATACCATGAGTAATTTGCTCATTTATCCTTTTAAATGCTTCTCCTTAAAATGATGAATCAAACTTTCACTAGTTTCACGTTGAGACGAAGTAACGACAGTGATTAGACAAATGATGCATTCCATGCCACGAAAGGAAAAATGGAGCTTACGATGGGCATTGCAGAATAATAAAAAGAGAGGAAAATTTTAGCGTTTCATGGGCCTTTCAAATCATTAGACCGAAGTGTGCGGTCATGCACTCTCTTCCAACATGACTGAGCGTTCACCCATGACGCGCTTGATTTTAGGAACAACGCGGACTGTCCGCGATTCGTGAGGTACCACACACAATCCCCCCATGTGATGCGCTGAAATGATAGTACTTACTAAGGATGCGTTGCCATGCTCAAGGTAATTATAGTACATAGTATCTTCTCATGCCCTGGATTTAAGATTCTCCATGACTGCCTATGATCGAATTACAACTCTGTAGATAACAAGAAAATTCTAGCCAACGCTTCGCTCAAAAAGCGCTGAAAATCCGGAATAATTAGTATCGTCATCTCAAAGCACCAGCAGATCTGCTCATGGAACCTCTTAGATGCCTTCTGGAGTTCCTAACTCACAACACTGGGACGCCGTTTCTCTGGCTCTGTAAAATGCGCTTAGTTCAGGGAGATGCCCCGTGGTCCACACACCTCGCCTTGGTGCAGTGTCAACTTTAACGTCCTTATCCAAGACGTTCTCAAGATGACGCCGATGAATCTTCGGTCTTTTAAATGTCCTCGGTACATTAACAATTTATTTTATTTCCCTTATAGTAACGAAGGATTCATTTCATTAAATAATTACGTTTCAAACATTTCTAAGTTGCAAATATGATAAACCTGATTTTATTAGGATACATTTTAAAATAACAAAACTCTATTTTATGATATTATTCTTATTCGTTTTGTTATGATATTATTCTTATTCATTTTGTTATGATATTATTCTTATTCATTTTATTATGATATTATTCTTAATCATTTCATTATGATATTTTTCTCATTCAGATGCCGCCACAGGCTAGTTTTCCTATCCTCGTCAAGACATTCCATGAAACTCGCAAACCGTCCCGAGATACGAGTATATGGCGCTAGGTGTCTCTTTGTAGGGAGTCGATAGCCGGTCATTGATATATAAGCACGGCCGGGTTGTCACCAGTTGATAAACTCTAATTTACATTACAGAGGTGTCCATTACAGTGATGCCAGTCTGATAAAATTAAGCATGATTGATTCTGGCCTGCCAATTTGTTGTGCTGAAATTTTTCTGCATTGATTTTGTTTCAAGGTGAGAGATTTGCTCTCGTATGTTGTTACCTCAAACAAAATTTGTATTAGTTATGCAGTTGGTCTAGCCATCTCGTTTTATGCAGCTACGTGCGTTTTCTAAATAGTTATCAGAAATGATCATTACTTGATTTTAATCATTAGGAGTAACGTAAGCGATATTCCGCTTCGATGTTGATGGCAGATATTTACTCTCAATTAGCACGCAATGGCAATTCAAAAACAATGTTGCGTTGAAATTCAATGTATGTATGTATCTGGTAGTTTCATAAAATAGAAAGCACTAAGATGACGATGCACATCAATGCAAAAAATAAGGTCAGATACGGAACGCAGAGACTTTTAAGCGAACTGAACTGGAACTACTCACATCCATTTATTACTCTCTGAGGGTACCCATACTCACATAACCTTGACATGCTTCTTGAGGTATTCAGGGTTGCGTTGCACCATCCCGATGCGGATCAACTGGAGCCACGTCGTCGCTGTAACTGTTATTCTGACGGGTGACGAGTGAATTTTTTTCAGCTCATCTAAGCTCATCGATGGAAGAAACTTATTCAGTAAATTCTCATTGATGCCCGCTCCTTCTTCTTCTGTTAAAGGTTCATCTAATTTATTTATATTGATTTTAAAAGAAACGCCATTGTACGTTTGATTCAAGTACTCCAAAGATGGGGTTCTGCCCTCAAGACTTTCAGCGCCACTTTCTGCCCTATTACTGACCAGTAACCTCGATTCTTCGCTTTCTTCATCAACTAATAAAAATGAAATAGAATTATCTGCCGTAGAAAGTTCATCATTTGACCGACTTTGAACAGAATTTTTGCTCGAAGCTTGTTCTTGAAATGGTATCGGAGAGAAGCGGTGATTGTGACCAGTCGCATCGTCAGGTGCGCTCTTCCCTGGCTGGAGACCAAAATATCTGTTTTATGGAAGAAGAGAGCTTCGTTATTTGGAGGTCCAGCGACACTGACATGGGAAGCACGGCATTCAGTTACCCATTTATCTTAGCGTACAGTAGTTGTCTGATCATTTTACGAACTTGAAAGAAGGGAAACTTTGGACCTCACCAAATTGGTCCTAAAATTTACATGATTCCAAACCGAAGAAGCTAATTTTGCTCTTAGACCTCAAAATTTACTATGTATGATGGCAGTAATTTTCAGGCTTCTACTTAAAACATGTCAGACTTCCACTTATAACAGTTATTGGTAGTATTCAACAACAGTAAACTGCATCATGTAGAGACTGTCTAATTTGTGCGATGAGGAAATAAGTTTCTATTTCGCGCGTTATCAACTGTTCCCGATAGTGTTCCAGTTCATGAGTAACATGGATCATGTGTGAATGATAAAAAAATTATAACCTATGTTCATATCGTGTCAGAGTAGCTTGATTGATGTTTTAAGTAGAGTTTTGAAACTTGGAATTTTAACCAAGAAAATTTGACTGGAAAAAAACACCCAGTATCTGGCTAACGTGCATGGTTGCCAGTTGCTGAGTACTCTTCAAGGTCAGATTTTGGTTAAAAAATAGCAAAAATTCGATAATTCTGGCCGCAAAAATACACGCCTGCTTTAAACTACTTTTCTGACTCATCTTTATTATAAATTAACTGTTTTTCTTTTCTTCTTTTTTGTTTTTGTGTGATAATTGCTAATTACATGTATCGCAATGACCTATTTATAAAGCTCACCGTCAATATAGAATCAATGAAATTTCCAACTGAATTGTAAGGGACACATAAAATGAGCTTCAATTGCATGAAAAATATGTCAATTGCGTGCCTCTGTTCTTTTTATTTTTCCCATTCTCTGGTTGGCATAACTCCCAAATGAATTTCGATCGCTACAATAATACTAAAATTTTAAAATTCGAATTTGCAGTTGAGTAGTTTCAGGCATCCAGTGCACAAGGTGTGACTGGGGATTCAAACACTAACCAACAAAACGTGTACTTTCATTTTGGGGAACTCTAGCGTCTTAATATGCAAGTTTACTAGATATATATTTCCATTTGAAGTTGGGCCGTTGATTGGGGGCTTAGAATATTGATAAGATGTACAAGAACATTTTCCTAGTTCTTGTCAAATTACGCACATTATATAGATACGAGTACACACTTGGTATAAGTGGAATTTTTGGGGCACATTAATTTTGGGTAGTTTGACAAACGTTAATATCTATGATTCGAATCTTTCAATACAATACGAATATTATTAGATTTATACCCCATAGGGCTGCGTCTGTCTTTCCAAAGTTGTTTAAAACATTTCAAGATCAGATCCGTAACACTGATACGCCAGTTAACTACATCATCCATGCATGCCCCCTCGCCCTACTTTAATCCCCTAGCCTATGAGAAGGGATATTGACAAAATAGGAAGAACTCAGCGTAAATGAATCCAGAACTCCGGAACCTCAGCTTCGTACTGCGTATTCACCACGGTAGAAGAAACAAGGTAAGGTCAAGCCAGTCTTTTTTCGTCGACCGTGTGGCAATGCTGACGTCATGGCAACGAACCAATAGAAGCGCTCATATTGCATCTGGCAACACTGCTTGTCCCAAATCTTGCACCGCTATTAGCCTAACGATATGTCGCAATGGTGACGTCATAAAGTTTGTTTGAAATGAAGCCGTTCTATTGGCTAGCCGAACGAGAGGAGGTGTATTTTCCCCCATAGAAATGACTCTACCTTGTTTCCTCTACCGTGGACCACATCACTGACAAATCTCATTGCCCTTGAACAGGTAATAGACTGCGGGATCATTTAATACAGACCAACAAACATCTTGATGCCGTTAAAGATGTTTTCTAGGATGGCGGATCGACAACAAGAAAATTTAGAAACAACACACTGGCTAAATTTCATTCCTGCAAAAATTATCAGAATTCGGAATCAGCCAGAGGAAAAATTTGTTTCTGCTAACACAATGAATGCGTTTAAAAATTAGCCATTACTGGGTTGGATATTCCTTAGTAGCATTACGTACGAAGGATATCCAGAATTCCAGAGATAGGAGAAAAATATTTATTCATGAATGAAAAAATGAGGAATCTCGTGCAAAATATTCACTGGGAAAAAAGACGTTTAGAGCGTTTGCTAAACTCAACCTGAGGAAATAAAGAAAGAAAGTCATCCAAGAAACAATGGAATGAACTATAATGAGAAAATCAAACACAGAAAAATATTAAAAAGTCTGTGAAACAGTTCGTACTGAAAATACAGCTCTCATATCTCTCTCCAATCTCACGCACTAAAACTGTTCAAAATTGGAGCTTATCTTCTTTTTCATTGCCCACCGTTAATCTGATGTTACTGTGTCTTATTTTAAGGTATTGAGAAAAAGGCAAAGCATAAAATTGATTACGATATGCCCCAAATGTGCCATCGACATATCTTCCATACCAAATGCAAATGATCACACAAGTTTTTATGGTTTCTCGACTTTTATTTTGAAATTAAATTTTATCAGTATTACGTGGTGTCGGGCTGATCATGTGTATATGCAGCTCATATGAGCTATTAAATGATGTGTTTGTTTCCTTAAAGTCATACTTGCTGAAAATCTTCTTTGATCGTTATTCATAGAATTCAAAGTAAGTAAATTTCTAGGTAAAAGTTAAACAGTTCAGTACCGTCAGTTCAAACGGCTACGAGCGCTCATATCTTTCCGTCTCCGTACTTCGGTCCTCAGACGGAAAAATGGAAGATTTTGACTCTGCTTGGGAAACATTTCAGCGCATGAAATGTTAGAACGTTTTACCCAGTAACTATAAAATTACTTCATTATTCTGCTTGAAAGATAAACTTTCTACCATGACGCAGGCATCCTAGAAATTTATAAGACACTTGTACACTACATGCATTTGAGTGTGTGGGCGTAACTTCCCGCACTCTTGCAAGGGTGTAGGATCACCGAACCTCGTGGCAGGAGATATCTCACTGAGAATATTATAGCACTTTCTTCACGTTCAGCTACATGGGACGGGAACACACAGATACGTGTATTATCCTAATTAACAGCAAGTATTTCAAAGTCATGGGTAAGGTAAATTTTTGTAAAAATTTTTGGATTTTGAAATAGTTTTTATTTGAGCACGAAGTAAGTTTTGACAGCCATTTCAGTTCTTTTCGTTTGTTTACAGCGAATAGACGGTCTTGATTATTTCGCTTTTTATAAGATTTTTGCGGGTGTTTGAGCTTCTTATTCTATCTTATTCTATTGTTTTATAGATGACTTTCTTTCAGTGTAATCTTATTTAGCTGATAATATGTAAACCCTCGAAATGTCCTTTATGAAAGCTATTTTTTATTCGATATTAAACGTTCTATCATTTATATTTAAAATACGAAAGTTTTCAATCGGCTATTTTCAACGAATCTGATTACGTTACACAAAAAATATAAAATATCATCAGTAACCGAGTTTTTCATGCGGAAAATTTTATATTCCTTCACTAATGTCTCATTCGATGGTAGTGTCAACGTAGCATGAAGAAAAAGAGGTATTATAACGGCCCGAACATTGATGATGATGAGAAAAAATGCAAAATTGTGGTACCACTTTTCTGTCGACTGACTTTGTATTGAGATATTGCGTTACAATAAATATACCGCCACTTGTGCGTGAACATTGAAGACTGTAAATGTGTTGTGCTGGTGCCTGAGCGTGATTAGTGTCTAACGGCACGGCACTGGGGGAGGAACCCGAGAGTGGGTCACTCGGCTCGTTTCTGCTGATATATTTCATTGTATTCTAAGCTACAATACATGATCTGAGTCAAGTTTTCCCTCTCAATTAGAACCATTTTCCATGGATGGATTGTAGTTTTACATACGTACAAATGGCACCGCAATTTTTTTCGATGCTTAGGGTATACACTAGTTAATGCAATAGGCAAAACTATGAAACATATCTTCCTAGAACGCATGAGTCATCTTGAAATGTGAAAAGCCGCCACAGAAGAAGAGGTTTCTCAGTTCCCTCGTAACCGAAATTTAGTTAATAATGATTTCGTAACTTCGAATTACCTGAGGGCACTTTAATACTTAGGCAGCGTTTTTGCGAAGATTGTTTTTTGTGCGATCTCTTACTTCTGCATTAGTGTCATCAGTTAGTCATGATCACTCGCTCATTCGACTGTCATAGTAGTTGATTCTCCAAACCTCATGAATGTATTACAATTAAGAGAACAATTTTAATACTTTCTGTGGTGATGAAATCCAAGGAGATAAAATGGTTCAAAATTATACAAATCCTTTCTCGAAAGAAATCATGAAAACACCAAAACAGTGTACAAGCAATACTGCACTCACACACCTATTAAATGTGTTCTTTCTAATGCTGACAAGTTAAAACAACTCTTAATAGACCTGTGTATAAAAGATAGTATGGTAATCGACAGTCATGGCATTTCATTTATGTGAAAAATTACAACAGCTCAGAAGTTTTTCATTTTCTTCTTAAAAAGTAGTGCTAATTTCAAAGAATCACTCTCAGCATTCTTATAAACTAATTTCCTAAATAAACATTTCTATATGAAAACTCGTTTTTATAATCCAGGGTATACAAATTAGCAGGGTCAATGAAATGACGAAATGATCGTAAATTTGACAGCATTTGGACGTGATAACAGAAGCACGTTTTCTAAACGAGCGAGATGCACAAACGTCGGAACAAGCTACCTCATGGAATGCTTTCTTTTAGACTGACCACACCTCGGAAAACTAAGTATTAACTTCGTCCCATATCCGACGCTGCAAAACGTGCCACAGCGCTCAAGAAGAATGAATGCATTCAAATAAACAGCATTATACCTTGACTGTATAAGTTGCAACATTAATTCTAGCTGAAATAGTACTTACATTAAACGTAAAATGACTAGCGCTCTCTTCTTATTTTAAATGAAATATCGCCATTAGATATAAGTATTGAATACTGAGTTCATGCTACCCCAGTCATTTAAATGAGAAGACTAAAGCAAATTTTTTTACTTGCCAAATATTCCTGTCATATCTTTTATATTCGCTGCTTCATTCGCAGGCATCTGCTTGTACTGGAGCTGTGGCTCGTTCTGCCGTGACTGCAGTAAGGTTGACACGCTCGCTCTTTTCTCTACGAGCATGATCCATAAAATAATTTCAATGGCGCCCTAAATAAGATCTCGAAATCTAGAATCGACACTCACTTTAAGAGACGAGGGTTCACGAAGAGGATGAGCAAGAAGCAGCAGGAGCACATCAGCAGCAGCCGCACCACTTTCTGTGAACCAAATCAAATCTGTTGGAAGACGTCGCTCAGCAGGCATCCAACGGTCTATATTTATACATTTATACGATTTGAAATGAAGAGATCTTTGGTATTTTTAAAATCTCGAAATGTCTTTTACGGCAGAACTTGGAAGAAAACTAACAGATGATACCCAAAAATTTTCTTGGCCCGTTTAGTGCTTAGCACCAAAATATGGGTTCAATTTTTAAACAACGATATTTTAAGTTGGTTATTTTAAACAAAGTAATCATTCCAGGGTATTTAATAGCCTGGGAAGTGGTATCCGAAGCCTGCTGGGCTGACAAACTTTTTCATGATACGTCATGGGGTGAATATCTGTGTAAATATTGTTTACCTTCTGCATATATTACCTTCTGAGTGCCGACGCGGGATGACTGGAAATAGAACACACCTCTTCTACATCTGTTGACCTGGACACCCATTTTGTCCTTCACTCAGATGTGATGGAAGGCGTTCCGAGTTCTTTAAGTCACCTCACTTTGTTATTATTGAAAAATCTTTCGCTACTTCACTTCTTGCGTCGTGAATTTTAAATCTGCATTTTGTAATTTCTCCAAGTATTTTTAGTTTTCCTAATTCGCATGAAGCGTTTAATTTTCTGCTTTCAAGGTAAACTGCTTTGCTACTTCTCTAGCACATTTCTCCGTCCAGTCCCTGGACAAATTTGATGCATTCGTTTGGTACCCGTTTTTTCACAGCTGTAGGGAGGAATTAATTATTTTTACAAAAAAATTCCCGAATATTTCACGCGAATATTTCCTTTTTGTGGATTTGACCTGAAAAACGAATTGTAAGTTAACTCATTTTTGAAAATATTTTTGTCTAACTTTGTCCGATACGTAAGTTAAAACTGAACATCTTTCTTCGGCTTACAACTGAGGAAATTCGAAATATCGTTCGTATTACTTATTGTTAAAACCCCTTATTTTTCTCAGAATTTACCTAAAATTTTAAACCGGAGGCAGGGTCAAAATTTTTATCACCAAACAAACAATTCAAGACCAAAAACGTTGAAAGATCCAGATGGTTTGAAATTGCAAAAATCTATGACCAGGTATAGATCAAAATCTATAATACAGGCTATGTCACGAGCTAATTGAGGAACCATGAAGCCTATTAACTATGATTCCTCGTCGAGGTTTTTAGAATATCATCGAAAAGCAGACATGGTAATTTGCAAACTCTTATTTACATTATCGATGAGAATCATTTGACCGCACCGTATTTGATCACTTTCTTTTGGAGACAAAGGTATGGACCCATGAGAGCCACATACCGCTCCTCTTGTGTTGACACAAGGTGAGCGCTGTGGCTCTGGTGACGCGGCCGCTTCTCATTGGCTGCCCATGTGCCGGTTGTGGATTGTGCTCAAGTTCCGATGCATGGGCAGCCTTGAGGGCAGATTGTGCTCAACTCATTTAGAAAGTACTAATTTACGATGAAAAAATGTTCGCAAGGTGCAATTCAAGGTGCAATTCTTATTTAAGCTGGGTGCAATTTTACCGGAAGGAAAACGCAACAATGGTTGATGCTGATGAATCGTTGGTCAACAACTATTAACGAGCGTTTAGTGTTATTCATTCTACTGTGATAGGGCTTTGACAACGATATTATGCGGAAAATTTTGGATGACAACTCAGCTAAGATTTTTCAGAAAGTGGAATATGTGTGCAATGATCTGTTTTTCGTGGAGAAAAAATAGGAAAACCTAAATTATTTAACTGTTTTTCAACCACTAAATAGAGTGCCAAATACTCCAGCAATATGTTCTTTAGGTATTGATCATTTTAGAAATTACATTCAGCTAAAGTTTAGTTGGCTGATATTAAAAATAGCCAAAGATTGGGACAAGCGCCACTTTTCTTGCCTGCTTATTCGAGCCTTTAGTATATTTCATGGAGAAGTTTACTCTAAAACTAACAGCATATATGACATTGCACTCACTTTCGTACACCATGCATAGCAAACCGAGGCCTAAAAAAAATCCCATAATACCCAAAACTAAATAAATTAACAACCGAAGTGAAAAATCTCTCACAGTATTCCCCTCATGCCCTTGTTAGATTTGCGCGCATTCGGAGGTTATGTACATTCGTTGCTGTCATTTCATATTTCTAGTGACCAATTTTCATTGAAATGGATAGAAACAGAGTTTCGAGAGCAGTATTCTCAGCACAGCCAATACAGTGTCTACCAATGCTATATCACTATTTTGCACCAGCGAGCTCAAATTGTTTAATTCCCATGGATCAAATTCATCAATAATCCTTACAAATCAAGCAGAATTTTTTGCAAATTGTGCCTGGAGATGTTAAACAATCAATTATGAAATTTTGTCGAAGTTTTTTTACAGTACATGTTAGTAAGTACTTGGTTAGACTGGTTTATTATGGTTCATCGAATTTTAAGAAAACGAAATGTAAAAATCTTAAGTTCATTCTAACTGAAAATTTATGTTAAGGAATAAAACACTTCTACACGAGAAAGACGAACATTCTAAATATATAAATAATCATTAATAAGTTTGATTTCAAGCCATAGAACATGACTATGAGGGTAATGAAAATGTTAATCCTATCACGAAACATCCTGGCAAATTTCCGCATCTAAAATTTTGGAGTTGCTTCTTCAGCCAAAGATGCCAATTCTCGATTCACTAATAACTCGTGATCGATTATAAAACTCTGCACTGCACGTGACAGCAAGTACAGCTTCGATATTAGCATATTGACTCGTTGTGGGATTCGATGCGTTGATTAAAAATAAAATGCTGAATCAAGTTGCCTTGTGTTTATTTTTAATCTCCAAAAAGCGAGGTTTGCAAGTGGAGTTAAAAGAACTTGATTAAAGTGAAAAGATTTCTCATGATAAAGTGGTTTTAAGGAACAAGCAAAGTGCTTCATAGTGAAATGTCAACCCTTAGGTCGAAACTCATGGAAAGCTCACAATCCTAAATAATTACTTGCAAAATTTAGGGAAACTGCTTTATTGATTACGTTTTAACAGGCACAGATTACCCCACACAACTGGAGACGGGACGCAGGCCGAGATTGCATACGACGGCACACGCCAGAAGACTGCACGCAACTCGAGGCTACACACAACTGCAAAGCTGCACGCAGAGGAAGACTGCTCGCAACTGGACTGCACTAAATAAAGGTTAAAGATGTCCAGTAATAAAAATGCTGCAGTTGTGACTGCACACAACTGGACTGTACTCAATTGGAGACTGCACACAATTGTGTATGCATAAAGATGCTGCAGTTGTGACTGCACTCAACTGGAGGCTGCACACAACTGGACTGCACCCAACTGGAGACTGCACACAACTGGACTGCACTCAACTGGAGACTGCACACAACTGGAGTGCACACAACTGGAGGCTACACACAACTGGACTGCACACAACTGGAGGTTGCACACAACTGGACTGCACTCAACTGAAGACTGCACACAACTGGACTGCACGATAAGAAAGGCTCCTCACAACTGCTGAGTGACCAGCAGGAGTCTAGACTGGAGACGGTGCACAGGGCAACCGCCAGTTTGCTCTCACCAGAGGTTGTTGGCTGAGTCAACATTTCCCTGCTTTCTCCGCTGGCGAAGAGGTGGATCACAGCTCCCCCCGGTCAGAGGAAAGAATTATACAATGTACAAAGGCATGTTATCTAATTCGTGCCAGTATTGCAATGACACCCTTAAAACAATCATTCTTTCAACAGGCTCAGTTAAGTTTCTGCTGTAGTATTGAGGCAATGTGCGCGTGGAATCCTCGTGAGAGATGTATTTTCCCTTTTAACATAATTGTGTGTCAGATTCTGAACATGAGGAGCCTTGTTTCGTGATGAACCCGAGTGCATCACATTTGTTGAAAATCTCATCAATGAACGTAATTAAAAGTTAATAGAGCGAATTATATGCAGCGTCCAAAACACGCCATAAAAATATAAAAATAAATATGTACGAAAGGATTTTCACACGTAAATTAAAATATGTTGATTTCAATGTGAAGGCAATGTACAAGCTGGCGAAAAAGCACCTTATATAGAAGGCTGTGTAAAGGGCAAACTAACTAGGATTTGCAGTCCTACCTGATGTCAAGAAATGTGTACAGTGGTTGCCCAGTTAGGGTCCGGTAGATCTTTTACGAGTGTCGTTTCCCCTCATATCTCGTG
The DNA here is from genome assembly GCA_014220935.1 of Platorchestia sp. MABIK. NCBI lineage: Eukaryota > Metazoa > Arthropoda > Malacostraca > Amphipoda > Talitridae > Platorchestia > Platorchestia sp. MABIK. The sequence goes on along the minus strand of JACJUY010002564.1, from coordinate 55,126 downwards.
CGGTTGATCACTCTCAATTTGAAAGGGGAAAAATTACCTCACATCACCGACGCAGTGCTACACATGAGCGTTGATGTTAATGCAGTAGATTTCTGTGGAACAGGTTTCCTATCTGTAGCAAATGATGGATTGCTTGCTCTGCATAATCACGTTTGCACGCTCGACTTGCCAGACATCTTTCTTAAGTTGGACGCATGAGCATAAAGTTCACGAATGACGTCTGTTAGAACGAATGTAATAATGGAAAAGACGACTGAACATGTGTTGGAATTTGACAATTCGTCGAACATTAGCTACTAATATCATTTCCTTTAATACACACGGAGATGTGATGTTTCTTACAACTACTGCACAGTATACTAACTACTCAGAATCGCTAAGAGGGCGTTAAGTTGAATAACTGAATGATCATTTTAATGGCCATGCTCTACAATCTAAAAAGCGGTTAATTTCGTTGGCCATGTAAAATGCAGAAAACACTGACGCATTGTGAAGGCATCAACAAGTTCAATTTGGGTTCATAGGTACCATGTCGCAGTGATAGTAGCAAAAACATTACACAACATTTGGAAATTACTACTTTATCTATCTTCGCATATCTCACTCGAGTTAAAGTGCACAAGTTCTGAAGTATGTATATTGTATAGTGGCCTTAAAAAACTTCCCTGCAGTAATTTCTTCAGTAAATTAACACGCGCACACTTTGATCGCTGAAAACGAAGTATGGCTCACTCATCAGGTCACTGAGACACGTGAAACTTCAGGTAATTCGAATTCGAAAATCCTACGCTAATGTCTAATATGTTTGAGAGTATGTTATCGTTCATTTCATATCACATGGTTCTTGTGTTATTGTCAGAGTGATTTGTAGAGTTCGTAGACAATTTAGTTCATAATTGTTACCAGGGTCTCAAAACTTAACATAAAAATTACACTAGCGACGGGCAAACTGCTCCAAATGGCAAAGCGTTATTAATTAAAGTAAGTCTAATTCATTCGCTTTAGATACTCCTAGGATCTGCTAATAGATTTCATTTCCATAATACTTCAATCATTTAAAGATGACTGAGCAAAATAAAAGCTGTAAAATATCGCGACACAAGACGCACCGCACCCCCACACTCCCCAGCGAGCTGAGGCAGTGCGCCGTTAGTCGCTGGGTTGGTCTTCAGTTCCGGTGAGCGAGCAAGCAGTGAGTGATTGCAACTTGACAAAAACTCTACGGAATTTCTTCCAATATTTTCCCAAAATTTTAACAGCTGTGAAATGAAATTTGCTGATAAATTACACTTGCAAGAAAACTCTGCAGAATTCACCCTTATTTTTTCCCAACATATCAACAGCACTGATTCATTGATGCATTTAAATGCGAATAGTTTAGAGCAAAAATTAATTTTTTTTGATACCATTAAGCACTTTTCTGAATTTAAGTCCTTTTTTCACGCTTACATCTTCGAAAAAATCGGATCAATGAATGAATAATGAAATGTTTCAAATAGGGTTTAAAATTTACTTGAAACCTAGTAAATGCGCGTTTGATTTTAGCTTTGTTAGTTCTTCAAGTTGTTTTAACCTTTCTTTAACTTTTAATGTACCGCAAAACACATCAGTACCGAACGACCCACATTACCGACTCCACTAAAAAATCGTTCTCTCGTTAGGAATATATTTCCCCCAGTCCTTTCACCCCCAGAATGGTTAAAAAAAATTTGAAAACTTTATCAGCAAAAGTGGACCATTTTTTCAGTTTTAATGATAAAAATTATTCATCAATTCCAAGGGAAAATCACTGTCCCAGGTCATCGGCTCGCGATTGAGGCTCTTGTTGATCATTTAGAATTTTCAATCGAAAAATGATTAGGGAGATTTGTACTTTCAAATTGCTTAAACTTCTCACATAGCGTATATTTGACAGTGACAAACTTCTCAAACTTCCAAATATATCAAACAAATAGCGAGAAACATGTTTATATACAACTTGTGTAAAAAATATTACCCACAAATTCTGCGGGGTGCCACTTGAAGTATTGTACTACATGATTCATCGGAAGGCCTTTTCCTTGTTATTAGTATCTACAAAAAGTTGTAACATGGATTATTGACTGAGTTCTATTATCATCTTTCAACCTCTTTGTCGACTATGCACTCATCAGATCTTCCATGCAAGTCTCGAGGTAAATCAGGCCGCATGAACGAAGCCGCAAAGTAAATTGGGTTATCTGAAGTTAGTCACAAAGTGAATCGGGCCGTGTGAAGTTAGTCACAAAGCAAATCGGGCCGGATGAAGTTAGTCACAAAGTACATCGGGCCGTATGAAGTTAGTCACAAAGTAAATCGGGCCGTATAAAGTTAACATAGGAGATTATCTCATACGTATTACAAAAAATTTCATACTTCTGCTTAATAAAGTCTGCCATTTCCAATGTTGAAAAAATTATTTGAAAAATCAAAATTGAAAAATTCTAAATCCTGGACTTCTATAATCTACACGGGACCGAGCTTCAGAGATATAATTCCCGAATTCAAACTAGAATGGAAAAAGGTATTCAACCACCCACTAAAAATGTGCAATCTGTAATAAAATGTAACATAAAGATAACCAAAATGTCATTTCTAGTCTCTATTAATGAACAGGGGAAAGGTTCTGGCTTGAAGCCAATCCCACTTCAAAGATTAACTTTATCTGTTACATGATGGCACGATTCCACTGATAGAAACTGTATATAAATATATTCTACATCCGCAAAAAATTAGTCATTGATGAACCTGAAAACACCTCAGCTGTGTCACTTATTTGTTGCTTGAATCGCAATTATGCATAAATCTTGAACTTATGGCAGAGGTTTGATCTTGTTTAAATTGTTAACCCTCAAACTACTCATAATATTCCAATGTGAAGCAAGAAGATACCCATGTCTACTATTCGTTAGCCCCTTTCTGATTCCTTGCCTACATTATCGGTGTAGAATTTCCAAAAACAAAAGGAGCAGCAATGTTGGTAATGACTGCAGGCGTTGTTGAAAAGAAACGTGAGGATGAAAAAACTACTGCATTTAGGCTTATTTTGATTCGAAAAAAAATTTTAAACTGCATTTATATGATTGGAAGAGCAATTGATACTCACTTGCCAGTACTCATTTGCCAGAGCAATCTGCAATTTTATGTTAAAATTGAAAAATTTCAGTCAAAAAACGATAAAATTTGTTTCTTGCTATGCGTGCAATGTGTATAATTGAAAACAACAAACTTTAGATTGGTAAAAACAGAAGAATTATTATTTACCGGTCACAGATTATATTCCCATGATGAGATTACAGTACCATGAAAATCAAGTATCGAACAGCATCATTATGATGCAAAGACAATCCAGCTTTAAATTATCATAATCAAATGTCAAGCAACATCATTGTGGTCAAAATACTCTAGCTACACATAATCATAATCAAGTACTGGGAAACATCATTGTGGGAAGATACTCTAGATATGCACAATCGTAATCAAGTACTGGGAAACATCATTGTGGGAAGATACACTAGATATGCACAATCCTAATCAAGTACTGGGAAACATAATTGTGGGAAGATACTCTAGATATGCACAATCATAATCAAGTATTGAGAAACATCATTGCGGGAAGATACTCTAGATATGCACAATCGTAATCAAGTACTGGGAAACATCATTGTGGGAAGATACTCTAGATATGCACAATCGTAATCAAGTATTGAGAAACATCATTGTGTTAAACACTTTTGTTATACATAGTGAAGTGGCGAGCAACATGAGTGCAGCTAGATCATAGTCTAGCTAAATATAATCATCAAGTATCGAGGAACTTTGGTGAAGTTAAAACAGTGTAGCAATACATAACTGAAAGAGGCGCTTATATCCCGAGACTCAAGTTCATTGCAAAACTTAAATTATCAAATATTAGTCATATGAGTTCCGGCTATCTGTAAAATTTATGAAACAATAAACACTGAAAAATGCATATCCTTCCCAGTATCTCCATGATGCATGCATCGTTTGCTCATTGATATGCCTGACTTGTAAATCCATCACGCTCACAGCTCAGATAGTTGAATGAAGTTAAACTCAGATTGAAGATTATGTATGTAACATCAAAAAACTATTGCTTTGCCATGAATGTTGTACGGGCTAACAAAAAATAAATTTAAGAATGATATTCCTGAGAAGATTTTTAATATGAAATACACAATCACACGATGCAATTTCAAATATGATGATATACTGAACGAGTACTCTACTACTAAATGCTTCTAATGGTTACCTTAAATAACTCACTTTCCCCTAGTTAGGCAACATAACATAATCATCGGTAAAACTAATTGATCCCCTTACTTTTCAACCCCATCAACTCCGTACATTTCTTTCTCTACGTTCAGTTTCTGTTGTATTTAATGTATCACAGATACGAAAACATAACAAAAATCAAATTCGTAAGCGAGGGCCAACTTAACACGCTTACTGTGGTAGTAACAGGTCTTCTCCACCCCAAATTCAGCGTAACTACCTTCTTGCTAGAATACTTATATCGTGAGATTTCAACTCCTTCACAAGGCTCGTTTTAACCCCTAACAAAAGGAGCCATTTTGTTCACTTCACGTTAAATTTTTACACTACTATCATCATGCAAGCGTTAAGCCCCTTAACAACTCCTAAAAACCACATAAGACTTTGAAGTTTTTATTTTGAACCTCTTTTAGGTGCTGATCATCCCAGCTGCGTTAACGCGAACGCGTACATTGCTACAGTACCGCGTGATGCTTTTATCAGTTGTGCTTGCACATCGCAATACGTGAACCTCCTTTTTCGTGAACAATCACATTGCAACTTGAACTGCTGCAGGACAAACCTGCAATGGTCAAAACATATTTGTTATGTTTTTATGACTGAGTCGTAAAGTAAGGTAAGCGTAGAATCGGTTAATAATAAAATTGCTATGTCAGTTTCAGAAAATTGAACTGATTTACGATGCAGTTGTTCGAGCTCTTGTCGGGCGGAAATGCCTATCGATCGCATCGACTAGCAAAGCAACGCTCGAAACGATAAGGCGAAACGAAATGAGTGAATCATTTTTACTTTGCTCTCGCCAGATTTGATTCTCGAAAGCGGATCTCACATCGTCTCGAAATCAATGGTTGAGGTTGTGACTCAGAAGACAACTCTTAATGGAGTTCCTTCAGACAAATGAACTCGGCATGGAAAGTTGGAAATCGTCACGTCCTATAGCCGCCGTCAACTTGACCAATTACTTATTCTGATACGCAACAATATAGTTATTCAAGTAAAAAATTGTGAAGAATGGACTCAAATGGCATCTAATAATGTCATACAAACTGATGGAGCTACTCTTCAATATAATTTAACTCTTCAAGAGAACCTTGACCGTGTTTCGTGTATGCAATAGAGTTTTTACTATAATTTTTTTTTAAATTCTGTATCCCTAAGAACGTCATAACTGACTTAAACAGCTAGGGCGATTTCGATCAATGAGTGTGAATGAAAAACTCACATTTTGGCATTATATCAGTAGCAATGACCACAGCATTTAAGTTAAACGCAAAATATTTCCGAAAGAAAATTTCGTCTCACAAAAGTCATCAATCTTATTCTAATTTCTGAGGGTAGGCGGACGTTCTCTCTGTAAATTATCTCGAAAACGAAATTGGGTTTTTGATTATCCGTTATTTTTTTTTGCCGTGTTATCGACTTACAAGTTTCGCTGATACTTTTGGAACCAATCTCATCTTGAGGTACAAAACGGCTGTGCTGAGTTGTGCTGCGGTGAAGCGCCCGTTATCCCTTGCTAAAGACACCATCTGGGTTATGAGGAGCTCCTCGCCTGATAAAAAAATTCAACATGGTCATGATTACGACAGGGAAACATTCTGCAAAATCTGGTCTAGATTGAGGTTGTGTAAATTTAGTCGTCTTAACTAAAACAGCCCATTATCTTCAAGGGAGAGACAGAATTAAGGAAGAATTTGACATTTTTCCAAAGATTTTTTACTTCTACGATAAAAAGTTAAGATTCAGACCACTGATTTTTGTCAGTTTTGAAAAAAATGTCATAATCGCTAGTATCAGAATTTAGAATTAATCAATTTATCGGGTCTCCCCTTATCGAGCGAAAAACTAATCACCAGCGATCAATAACCGCCTATCGGCGGTAAAGTTTTTTTCTCAATTTATCGGTCAGCGTGATACATTTTTTCGTCATCACGCTCGTCACTGCTTCTGAGCAGGCTTTCCGAAGAAATCACAAATGAAATGAGGAGTTTGGTGAGCATGCCTCAGTGTTGGGATCAGACACGAGCGCATGATCAGAAGAAATTAGATAGACTTAAGGGTACAAATTTCCAACTTGACGTCATGACAATTTCTGAGCTGAAATTAGCACAGGGAAGAAAGTTAGATTGACATTTATAACGCTATAGACATTGACCCATAGTGGCATCAATAGATGCTTGAGCCCTCACTATTTCAAATGTCTCAGTCAGTTGCTCGTTTTACAACAGAGCGAATGTCTGCTAATAAATTCCCTACTCGATGTTCACAATTTCCAATACGCCCGCCCCATCACGAACTGAATTGCCTGTAAAAATTGCAGGCATTGCTAATATTGACTGAAGTAGAAAAGGAGCTATCATTAAATCAGTGGCTGAAAGTGAGTTCATTTAACTGTTTGAAATCAATTTTAGAATCACTAAATTTTACGGTAATCAATTTAAAAAAATTATTCCGTGTTATACACGATTATAAAAGGATTAAAAACATATAAAATGTTCAAGAAATAGAGGTGAGATGCAATTTTGTGATACAAACGATACAGTTATAACTCAGAGAAAGCTAAGAAAAATTATAACTCAGACAACACTCAGAAAAATTTCTAAATTTAAACAAGCTGAATTGTGCGCAGAACCTATAACTTAGCATCATGTAATTCAACCAACAAGCATTAAACTTCATCATTCTATTTGTATGAGAAATTAAAGAAAAAACGGAAACACCAATCGCTCAGTGATTTTAAACTTTCATGAGGAAAGAGACTGTTCGGATCCAATTTTACACAGCAGTCTTTCCTTTGAACTGGTTTCTTTGACGCGATCCAGTCGAAAATTTTAAATTTTAGTAGGTGTCAGCGTATTGTCCCACACATTAATCGCTAACAAAGGTGCTCACGAACTGGTGAATTCATTCGTAATCTGACAACTGACGCACTCATAATCTGTGAAGTAATTCGCTTGTCATCGGACAATTATGGTGCTCGGAAGCTGTAAACTAAAACATACGTGACCTACCAGCGACGGCGCACATGAACTGTCAATAGGGCGCTAGTTATTGGCCCACTAAGCAACTCGCTATTTGTCTCCTAAGACAATCGCCTAATAGTACCTCCAAAGTGTACTATCCCTATGAGCTGAGGCTGTTAATATTCGTAATAAATGTTTCAAATTTTTACTACTCAGTCCTGAAACTCAGTCCTCATGCAGTTTCTCGATCCTGAAATTTTCTCAATTTATGTTAATAGATTAATTACCTCACCTGATTTATTTCCCGAAGGATTTTTACAATTCAAAAATTGATTTCGATCATATATTTTAGAATAACGGACACCTCCTGTCTCACTGGTGATTGTTACTCCTAAATAAGCTGTTTATGCATGAAACTATGTTTACCATATTTAGGTATAAATCCAAAATTTAAGGAGCGAGAATACATTACCAGCGAAGTGTTGTGGATCAGTGTTAGACCGAGCTTGAGTTATGTTGGAAAATTTTATATTCTGACTTTGCAACAACAGCAAAGGCTGCAGGATAAAGCTCAGTTATCGACTGCAAATCGGCCGCAACCAACGTTTTAAAAAATCATAGCCCTAAATTCATGAAATTTTGTATTGCACGAGACCGAGATTCGCAAAAACAATTCACGAATTTGAGCTGAAATAAAATATAGTCGACCGCCCAGTAAGATTACCAAATCTGAAAAACACTTTGTGTCACGATAACATAAATGTTATTAATTGTCTCTATTGATGAAGAGGTTAAAGGTTCTAGAGGTTGAAGCTGTTCCTACATAAAAAATAGATTACTTTATACTTTGCATACAAGTACCATTGCACTAATAAAAGCTGGCTTTTTTGACTATATAAATGAATTATTGATGACCCTGTAAACTACCAGGTTTTCTAGGAATGAGAAATTTTGTCCCATTTCGAAGGAAAAATAACGTGTAATTGTTGCAGAGATTACACCTTTTCTCGTTTTATAACCACATTCTTTCAAAATGTACCGACGAACTGCAAATTTAACAACGACGAACCATTGAATATAACAGGGAATATAAATGTAGAAACAGTGCGGCAAAAAATAGCAACAACGA